>CM051241.1:18299097-18501494 GCA_027917425.1 Gastrophryne carolinensis | reverse complement strand
CCCATCTCTCTATTCCCTGCTCTGCCCCATCCCATCTCTCTTTTCCCAGCTCTGTCCCATCCAATCTCTCTATTCCCAGCTCTGCCCCATCCCATCTCTCTTTTCCCAGCTCTGTCCCATCCCATCTCTCTATTCCCAGCTTTGTCCTATCCCATCTCTCTTCTCCCAGCTCTGTCCCATCCCATCTCTCTATTCCCAGCTCTGTCCCATCCCATCTCTCTTTTCCCAGCTCTGTCCCATCCCATCTCTCTTTTCCCAGCTCTGTCCCATCCCATTTCTCTATTCCCAACTCTGTCCCATCCCATCTCTCTATTCCCAGCTCTGTCCCCATCCCATCTCTCTATTCCCAGCTCTGTCCCATCCTATCTCTCTATTCCCAGCTCTGTCCCATCCCATCTCTCTATTCCCAGCTCTGTCCTCATCCCATCTCTCTATTCCCAGCTCTGTCTCATCCCATCCCTCTATTCCCAGCTCTGCCCCATACCATCTCACTTTTCCCAGCTCTGTTCCATCCCATCTCTCTTTTCCCAGCTCTGTCCCATCCCATCTCTCTTTTCCCAGCTCTGTCCTATCCCATCTCTCTTTTCCCAGCTCTGTCCCATCCCATTTCTCTATTCCCAGCTCTGTCCCATCCCATCTCTCTATTCCCAGCTCTGTCGTCATCCTATCTTTCTATTCCCAGCTCTATCCCATCCCATCTCTCTATTCCCAGCTCTGCCCCATCCCATCTCTCTTTTCCCAACTCTGTTCCATCCCATTTCTCTATTCCCAGCTCTGTCCCATCCAATCTCTCTATTCCCAGCTCTGCCCCATCCCATCTCTCTTTTCCCAGCTCTGTCCCATCCCATCTCTCTATTCCCAGCTTTGTCCTATCCCATCTCTCTTCTCCCAGCTCTGTCCCATCCCATCTCTCTATTCCCAGCTCTGTCCCATCCCATCTCTCTTTTCCCAGCTCTGTCCCATCCCATCTCTCTTTTCCCAGCTCTGTCCCATCCCATTTCTCTATTCCCAACTCTGTCCCATCCCATCTCTCTATTCCCAGCTCTGTCCCCATCCCATCTCTCTATTCCCAGCTCTGTCCCATCCTATCTCTCTATTCCCAGCTCTGTCCCATCCCATCTCTCTATTCCCAGCTCTGTCCTCATCCCATCTCTCTATTCCCAGCTCTGTCTCATCCCATCCCTCTATTCCCAGCTCTGCCCCATCCCATCTCTCTTTTCCCAGCTCTGTTCCATCCCATCTCTCTTTTCCCAGCTCTGTCCCATCCCATCTCTCTTTTCCCAGCTCTGTCCTATCCCATCTCTCTTTTCCCAGCTCTGTCCCATCCCATTTCTCTATTCCCAGCTCTGTCCCATCCCATCTCTCTATTCCCAGCTCTGTCGTCATCCTATCTTTCTATTCCCAGCTCTATCCCATCCCATCTCTCTATTCCCAGCTCTGCCCCATCCCATCTCTCTTTTCCCAACTCTGTTCCATCCCATTTCTCTATTACCAGCTCTGTCCCATCCCATCTCTCTATTCCCAGCTCTGTCCTCATCCCATCTCTCTATTCCCAGCTCTGTCCCATCCCATCTCTCTATTCCCTGCTCTGCCCCATCCCATCTCTCTTTTCCCAGCTCTGTCCCATCCCATCTCTCTATTCCCAGCTCTGTCCCATCCCATTTCTCTATTCCCAGCTCTGCCCCATCCCATCTCTCTTCTCCCAGCTCTGTCCCATCCCATCTCTCTATTCCCAGCTTTGTCCCATCCCATCTCTCTATTCCCAGCTCTGTCCCATCCCATCTCTCTATTCCCAGCTCTATCCCATCCCATCTCTCTATTCCCAGCTCTATCCCATCCCATCTCTCTATTCCCAGCTCTGCCCCATCCCATCTCTCTTTTCCCAGATCTGTCCCATCCCATCTCTCTTTTCGCAGCTCTGTCCCATCCCATCTCTCTACTCCCAGCTCTGTCCCATCCCATCTCTCTATTCCCAGCTCTGCCCCATCCAATCTCTCTTTTACCAGCTCTGTCCCATCTCTCTATTCCCGGCTCTGTCCCATCCCATCTCTCTTTTCGCAGCTCTGTCCCAATCCATCTTTCTATTCCCAGCTCTGTCCCATCCCATCTCTCTTTTCCCGGCTCTGTCCCATCCCATCTCTCTTTTCGCAGCTCTGTCCCATCCCATCTCTCTATTCCCAGCTCTGTCCCATCCCATCTCTCTATTCCCAGCTCTAGCCCATCCCATCTCTCTATTCCCAGCTCTGTCCCATCTCATCTCTCTATTCCCAGCTCTGTCCCATCCCATCTCTCTATTCCCAGCTCTGTCCCATCCCATCTCTCTTCTCCCAGCTCTGTCCCATCCCATCTCTCTTTTCCCAGCTCTGTCCCATCCCATCTCTCTTTTCCCAGCTCTGTCCCATCCCATCTCTCTATTCCCAGCTCTGTCCCATCCCATCTCCCTTTTCCCAGCTCTGTCCCATCCCATCTCTCTATTCCCAGCTTTGTCCCATCCCATCTCTCTATTCCCAGCTCTGTCCCATCCCATCTCTCTATTCCCAGCTCTGTCCCATCCCATCTCTCTTTTCCCGGCTCTGTCCCATCCCATCTCTCTTTTCGCAGCTCTGTCCCATCCCATCTCTCTATTCCCAGCTCTGTCCCATCCCATCTCTCTATTCCCAGCTCTGTCCCATCCCATCTCTCTATTCCCAGCTCTGTCCCATCCCATCTCTCTATTCCCAGCTCTGTCCCATCTCATCTCTCTATTCCCAGCTCTGTCCCATCCCATCTCTCTATTCCCAGCTCTGTCCCATCCCATCTCTCTTCTCCCAGCTCTGTCCCATCCCATCTCTCTTTTCCCAGCTCTGTCCCATCCCATCTCTCTTTTCCCAGCTCTGTCCCATCCCATCTCTCTATTCCCAGCTCTGTCCCATCCCATCTCCCTTTTCCCAGCTCTGTCCCATCCCATCTCTCTATTCCCAGCTTTGTCCCATCCCATCTCTCTATTCCCAGCTCTGTCCCATCCCATCTCTCTATTCCCAGCTCTGTCCCATCCCATCTCTCTATTCCCAGCTCTGTCCTCATCCCATCTCTCTATTCCCAGCTCTGTCCCATCCCATCTCTCTATTTCCAGCTCTGCCCCATCCCATCTCTCTTTTCCCAGCTCTGTTCCATCCCATCTCTCTTTTCCCAGCTCTGTCCCATCCCATCTCTCTTCTCCCAGCTCTGTCCCATCCCATCTCTCTTCTCCCAGCTCTGTCCCATCCCATCTCTCTATTCCCAGCTCTGTCCCATCCGATCTCTCTATTCCCAGCTCTGTCCCATCCCATCCCTCTATTCCCAGCTTTGTCCCATCCCATCTCTCTTCTCCCAGCTCTGTCCTATCCCATCTCTCTTTTCCCAGCTTTGTCCCATCCCATCTCTCTATTCCCAGCTCTGTCCCATCCCATCTCTCTTCTCCCAGCTCTGTCTCATCCCATCTCTCTATTCCCAGCTCTGTCCCATCCCATCCCTCTATTCCCAGCTTTGTGCCACCCCATCTCTCTTCTCCCAGCTCTGTCTCATCCCATCTCTCTATTCCCAGCTCTGTCCCATCCCATCTCTCTATTCCCAGCTCTGTCCCATCCCATCTCTCTTCTCCCAGCTCTGTCCCATCCCATCTCTCTTTTCCCAGCTCTGTCCCATCCCATCTCTCTTCTCCCAGCTCTGTCCCATCCCATCTCTCTTTTCCCAGCTCTGTCCCATCCCATCTCTCTTTTCCCAGCTCTGTCCCATCCCATCTCTCTATTCCCAGCTCTGTCCCATCCCATCTCTCTTTTCCCAGCTCTGTCCCATCCCATCTCTCTATTCCCAGCTTTGTCCCATCCCATCTCTCTTCTCCCAGCTCTGTCCCATCCCATCTCTCTTCTCCCAGCTCTGTCCCATCCCATCTCTCTATTCCCAGCTCTGTTCCATCCCATCTCTCTTTTCCCAGCTCTTTCTCATCCCATCTCTCTTTTCCCAGCTCTGTCCCATCCCATTTCTCTATTCCCAACTCTGTCCCATTCCATCTCTCTATTCTCAGCTCTGTTCCATCCCATCTCTCTATTCCCAGCTCTTTCCCCATCCCATCTCTCTATTCCCAGCTCTGTCCCATCCCATCTCTCTATTCCCAGCTCTGTCCCATCCCATCTCTCTATTCCCAGCTCTGTCCTCATCCCATCTCTCTATTCCCAGCTCTGTCCCATCCCATCTCTCTATTCCCAGCTCTGCCCCATCCCATCTCTCTTTTCCCAGCTCTGTCCCATCCCATCTCTCTATTCCCAGCTCTGTCCCATCCCATTTCTCTATTCCCAGCTCTGCCCCATCCCATCTCTCTTCTCCCAGCTCTGTTCCATCCCATCTCTCTATTCCCAGCTTTGTCCCATCCCATCTCTCTATTCCCAGCTCTGTCCCATCCCATCTCTCTATTCCCAGCTCTATCCCATCCCATCTCTCTATTCCCAGCTCTATCCCATCCCATCTCTCTATTCCCAGCTCTGCCCCATCCCATCTCTCTTTTCCCAGCTCTGTCCCATCCCATCTCTCTTTTCGCAGCTCTGTCCCATCCCATCTCTCTATTCCCTGCTCTGTCCCATCCCATCTCTCTATTCCCAGCTCTGCCCCATCCAATCTCTTTTTTACCAGCTCTGTCCCATCTCTCTATTCCCAGCTTTGTCCCATCCCATCTCTCTTCTTCCAGCTCTGTCCCATCCCATCTCTCTTCTCCCAGCTCTGTCCCATCCCATCTCTCTTTTCCCAGCTCTGTCCCATCCCATCTCTCTTTTCCCAGCTCTGTCCCATCCCATCTCTCTTTTCCCGGCTCTGTCCCATCCCATCTCTCTGTTCGCAGCTCTGTCCCATTCCATCCTTCTATTCCAACTCTGTCCCATCCCATCTCTCTTTTCCCGGCTCTGTCCCATCCCATCTCTCTTTTCTCAGCTCTGTCCCATCCCATCTCTCTATTCCCAGCTCTGTCCCATCCCATCTCTCTATTCCCAGCTCTGTCCCATCCCATCTCTCTTCTCCCAGCTCTGTCCCATCCCATCTCTCTTTTCCCAGCTCTGTCCCATCCCATCTCTCTTTTCCCAGCTCTGTCCCATCCCATCTCTCTATTCCCAGCTCTGTCCCATCCCATCTCTCTTTTCCCAGCTCTGTCCCATCCCATCTCTCTATTCCCAGCTTTGTCCCATCCCATCTCTCTTCTCCCAGCTCTGTCCCATCCCATCTCTCTTCTCCCAGCTCTGTCCCATCCCATCTCTCTATTCCCAGCTCTGTTCCATCCCATCTCTCTTTTCCCAGCTCTTTCTCATCCCATCTCTCTTTTCCCAGCTCTGTCCCATCCCATTTCTCTATTCCCAACTCTGTCCCATTCCATCTCTCTATTCTCAGCTCTGTTCCATCCCATCTCTCTATTCCCAGCTCTTTCCCCATCCCATCTCTCTATTCCCAGCTCTGTCCCATCTCATCTCTCTATTCCCAGCTCTGTCCCATCCCATCTCTCTATTCCCAGCTCTGTCCCATCCCATCTCTCTATTCCCAGCTCTGTCCCATCCCATCTCTCTATTCCCAGCTCTGTCCCATCCCATCTCTCTATTCCCAGCTCTGTCCCATCTCATCTCTCTATTCCCAGCTCTGTCCCATCCCATCTCTCTATTCCCAGCTCTGTCCCATCCCATCTCTCTTCTCCCAGCTCTGTCCCATCCCATCTCTCTTTTCCCAGCTCTGTCCCATCCCATCTCTCTTTTCCCAGCTCTGTCCCATCCCATCTCTCTATTCCCAGCTCTGTCCCATCCCATCTCTCTTTTCCCAGCTCTGTCCCATCCCATCTCTCTATTCCCAGCTTTGTCCCATCCCATCTCTCTTCTCCCAGCTCTGTCCCATCCCATCTCTCTTCTCCCAGCTCTGTCCCATCCCATCTCTCTATTCCCAGCTCTGTTCCATCCCATCTCTCTTTTCCCAGCTCTTTCTCATCCCATCTCTCTTTTCCCAGCTCTGTCCCATCCCATCTCTCTTCTCCCAGCTCTGTCCCATCCCACCTCTCTTCTCCCAGCTCTGTCCCATCCCATCTCTCTTTTGCCAGCTCTGTCCCATCCCACCTCTCTTCTCCCAGCTCTGTCCCATCCCATCTCTCTATTCCCAGCTCTGTCCCATCCCATCTCTCTATTCCCAGCTCTGTCCTCATCCCAACTCTCTATTCCCAGCTCTGTCCCATCCCATCTCTCTATTCCCTGCTCTGCCCCATCCCATCTCTCTTTTCCCAGCTCTGTCCCATCCCATTTCTCTATTCCCAGCTCTGTCCCATCCCATCTCTCTTCTCCCAGCTCTGTCCCATCCCATCTCTCTATTCCCAGCTCTGTCCCATCCCATCTCTCTATTCCCAGCTCTGTCCCATCCCATCTCTCTTCTCCCAGCTCTGTCCCATCCCATCTCTCTTTTCCCAGCTCTGTTCCATCCCATCTCTCTATTCCCAGCTCTGTCCCATCCCATCTCTCTTTTCCCAGCTCTGTCCCATCCCATCTCTCTATTCCCAGCTCTGTCCCATCCCATCTCTCTATTCCCAGCTCCGTCCCATCTCATCTCTCTATTCCCAGCTCTGTCCCATCCCATCTCTCTTTTCGCAGCTCTGTCCCATACCATCTTTCTATTCCCAGCTCTGTCCCATCCCATCTCTCTTTTCCCGGCTCTGTCCCATCCCATCTCTCTTTTCGCAGCTCTGTCCCATCCCATCTCTCTATTCCCAGATCTGTCCCATCCCATCTCTCTATTCCCAGCTCTGTCCCATCCCATCTCTCTATTCCCAGCTCCGTCCCATCCCATCTCTCTATTCCCAGCTCTGTCCCATCTCATCTCTCTATTCCCAGCTCTGTCCCATCCCATCTCTCTATTCCCAGCTCTGTCCCATCCCATCTCTCTTCCCCCAGCTCTGTCCCATCCCATCTCTCTTTTCCCAGCTCTGTCCCACCCCATCTCTCTTTTCCCAGCTCTGTCCCATCCCATCTCTCTTCTCTCAGCTCTGTCCCATCCCATCTCTCTTCTCCCAGCTCTGTCCCATCCCATCTCTCTATTCCCAGCTCTGTCCCATCCCATCTCTCTGTTCCCAGCTCCGTCCCATCCCATCTCTCTATTCCCAGGTCCGTCCCATCTCATCTCTCTTTTCCCGGCTCTGTCCCATCCCATCTCTCTTTTCGCAGCTCTGTCCCATCCCATCTTTCTATTCCCAGCTCTGTCCCATCCCATCTCTCGTTTCCCAGCTCTGTCCCATCCCATCTCTCTTTTCGCAGCTCTGTCCCATCCCATCTCTCTATTCCCAGCTCTGTCCCATCCCATCTCTCTATTGCCAGCTCTGTCCCATCCCATCTCTCTATTCCCAGCTCCGTCCCATCCCATCTCTCTTCTCCCAGCTCTGTCCCATCCCATCTCTCTTTTCCCAGCTCTGTCCCATCCCATCTCTCTTTTCCCAGCTCTGTCCCATCCCATCTCTCTATTCCCAGCTCTGTCCCATCCCATCTCTCTTCTCCCAGCTCTGTCCCATCCCATCTCTCTTCTCCCAGCTCTGTCCCATCTCTCTATTCCCAGCTCTGTCCCATCCCATCTCTCTTTTCCCAGCTCTTTCCCATCCCATCTCTCTTTTCGCAGCTCTGTCCCATCCCATTTCTCTATTCCCAACTCTGTCCCATTCCATCTCTCTATTCTCAGCTCTGTCCCATCCCATCTCTCTATTCCCAGCTCTTTCCCCATCCCATCTCTCTATTCCCAGCTCTGTCCCATCCCATCTCTCTATTCCCAGCTCTGTCCCATCCCATCTCTCTATTCCCAGCTCTGTCCCATCCCATCTCTCTATTCCAAGCTCTGTCCTATCCCATCTCTCTATTCCCAGCTCTGTCCCATCCCATCTCTCTATTCCCAGCTCTGTCCCATCCTATCTCTCTATTCCCAGCTCTGTCCCATCCCATCTCTCTATTCCCAGCTATGTCCCATCCCATCTCTCTTTTCCCAGCTCCGTCCCATCCCATCTCTCTTTTCCCAGCTCCGTCCCATCCCATCTCTCTTTTCCCAGCTCTGTCCCATCCCATCTCTCTATTCCCAGCTCTGTCCCATCCCATCTCTCTTTTCCCAGCTCTGTCCCATCCCATCTCTCTATTCCCAGCTCTGTCCCATCCCATCTCTCTATTCCCAGCTCTGTCCCATCCCATCTCTCTATTCCCAGCTCTGTCCCATCCCATCTCTCTTTTCGCAGCTCTGTCCCATCCCATCTCTCTATTCCCAGCTCTGTCCCATCCCATCTCTCTTTTCTCAGCTCTGTCCCATCCCATCTCTCTATTCCCAGCATTGTCCCATCCCATCTCTCTATTCCCAGCTCTGTCCCATCCCATCTCTCTTTTCGCAGCTCTGTCCCATCCCATCTCTCTATTCCCAGCTCTGTCCCATCCCATCTCTCTTTTCTCAGCTCTGTCCCATCCCATCTCTCTATTCCCAGCATTGTCCCATCCCATCTCTCTATTCCCAGCTCTGTCCCATCCCATCTCTCTTTTCGCAGCTCTGTCCCATCCCATCTCTCTATTCCCAGCTCTGTCCCCATCCTATCTCTCTATTCCCAGCTCTGTCCCATCCCATCTCTCTATTCCCAGCTCTGTCCCATCCCATCTCTCTTTTCGCAGCTCTGTCCCATCCCATCTCTCTATTCCCAGCTCTGTCCCCATCCTATCTCTCTATTCCCAGCTCTGTCCCATCCCATCTCTCTATTCCCAGCTATGTCCCATCCCATCTCTCTTTTCGCAGCTCTGTCCCATCCCATCTCTCTATTCCCAGCTCTGTCCCATCCCATCTCTCTTTTCGCAGCTCTGTCCCATCCCATCTCTCTTTTCCCAGCTCTGTCCCATCCCATCTCTCTTTTCGCAGCTCTGTCCCATCCCATCTCTCTATTCCCAGCTCTGTCCCATCCCATCTCTCTATTCCCAGCTCTGTCCCATCCCATCTCTCTATTCCCAGCTCCATCCCATCCCATCTCTCTTTTCCCGGCTTTGTCCCATCCCATCTCTCTTTTTGCAGCTCTGTCCCAATCCATCTTTCTATTCCCAGCTCTGTCCCATCCCATCTCTCTTTTCCCGGCTCTGTCCCATCCCATCTCTCTTTTCGCAGCTCTGTCCCATCCCATCTCTCTATTCCCAGCTCTGTCCCATCCCATCTCTCTATTCCCAGCTCTGTCCCATCCCATCTCTCTATTCCTAGCTCTGTCCCATCCCATCTCTCTATTCCCAGCTCTGTCCCATCTCATCTCTCTATTCCCAGCTCTGTCCCATCCCATCTCTCTATTCCCAGCTCTGTCCCATCCCATCTCTCTTCTCCCAGCTCTGTCCCATCCCATCTCTCTTTTCCCAGCTCTGTCCCATCCCATCTCTCTTTTCCCAGCTCTGTCCCATCCCATCTCTCTATTCCCAGCTCTGTCCCATCCCATCTCCCTTTTCCCAGCTCTGTCCCATCCCATCTCTCTATTCCCAGCTTTGTCCCATCCCATCTCTCTTCTCCCAGCTCTGTCCCATCCCATCTCTCTTCTCCCAGCTCTGTCCCATCCCATCTCTCTATTCCCAGCTCTGTCCCATCCCATCTCTCTTTTCCCAGCTCTTTCCCATCCCGTCTCTCTTC
Source organism: Gastrophryne carolinensis (assembly GCA_027917425.1). Classification (NCBI taxonomy): domain Eukaryota; kingdom Metazoa; phylum Chordata; class Amphibia; order Anura; family Microhylidae; genus Gastrophryne; species Gastrophryne carolinensis. The sequence goes on along the minus strand of CM051241.1, from coordinate 18,491,852 downwards.
TCCCAGCTCTGTCCCATCCCATTTCTCTTCTCCCAGCTCTGTCCCATCCCATCCCTCTATTCCCAGCTTTGTCCCATCCCATCTCTCTTCTCCCAGCTCTGTCCTATCCCATCTCTCTTTTCCCAGCATTGTCCCATCCCATCTCTCTATTCCCAGCTCTGTCCCATCCCATCTCTCTTCTCCCAGCTCTGTCCCATCCCATCTCTCTATTCCCAGCTCTGTCCCATCCCATCCCTCTATTCCCAGCTTTGTGCCACCCCATCTCTCTTCTCCCAGCTCTGTCTCATCCCATCTCTCTATTCCCAGCTCTGTCCCATCCCATCTCTCTATTCCCAGCTCTGTCCCATCCCATCTCTCTTTTCGCAGCTCTGTCCCATCCCATCTCTCTTTCCCCAGCTCTGTCCCATCCCATCTCTCTTTTCCCAGCTCTGTCCCATCCCATCTCTCTTTTCCCAGCTCTGTCCCATCCCATCTCTCTATTCCCAGCTTTGTCCCATCCCATCTCTCTTCTCCCAGCTCTGTCCTATCCCATCTCTCTTTTCCCAGCATTGTCCCATCCCATCTCTCTATTCCCAGCTCTGTCCCATCCCATCTCTCTTCTCCCAGCTCTGTCCCATCCCATCTCTCTATTCCCAGCTTTGTCCCATCCCATCTCTCTTCTCCCAGCTCTGTCCTATCCCATCTCTCTTTTCCCAGCATTGTCCCATCCCATCTCTCTATTCCCAGCTCTGTCCCATCCCATTTCTCTTCTCCCAGCTCTGTCCCATCCCATCCCTCTATTCCCAGCTTTGTCCCATCCCATCTCTCTTCTCCCAGCTCTGTCCTATCCCATCTCTCTTTTCCCAGCATTGTCCCATCCCATCTCTCTATTCCCAGCTCTGTCCCATCCCATCTCTCTTCTCCCAGCTCTGTCCCATCCCATCTCTCTATTCCCAGCTCTGTCCCATCCCATCCCTCTATTCCCAGCTTTGTGCCACCCCATCTCTCTTCTCCCAGCTCTGTCTCATCCCATCTCTCTATTCCCAGCTCTGTCCCATCCCATCTCTCTATTCCCAGCTCTGTCCCATCCCATCTCTCTTTTCGCAGCTCTGTCCCATCCCATCTCTCTTTCCCCAGCTCTGTCCCATCCCATCTCTCTTTTCCCAGCTCTGCCCCATCCCATCTCTCTTTTCCCAGCTCTGTCCCATCCCATCTCTCTATTCCCAGCTTTGTCCTATCCCATCTCTCTTCTCCCAGCTCTGTCCCATCCCATCTCTCTATTCCCAGCTCTGTCCCATCCCATCTCTCTTTTCCCAGCTCTGTCCCATCCCATCTCTCTTTTCCCAGCTCTGTCCCATCCCATTTCTCTATTCCCAACTCTGTCCCATCCCATCTCTCTATTCCCAGCTCTGTCCCCATCCCATCTCTCTATTCCCAGCTCTGTCCCATCCTATCTCTCTATTCACAGCTCTGTCCCATCCCATCTCTCTATTCCCAGCTCTGTCCTCATCCCATCTCTCTATTCCCAGCTCTGTCTCATCCCATCCCTCTATTCCCAGCTCTGCCCCATCCCATCTCTCTTTTCCCAGCTCTGTTCCATCCCATCTCTCTTTTCCCAGCTCTGTCCCATCCCATCTCTCTTTTCCCAGCTCTGTCCTATCCCATCTCTCTTTTCCCAGCTCTGTCCCATCCCATTTCTCTATTCCCAGCTCTGTCCCATCCCATCTCTCTATTCCCATCTCTGTCGTCATCCCATCTTTCTATTCCCAGCTCTATCCCATCCCATCTCTCTATTCCCAGCTCTGCCCCATCCCATCTCTCTTTTCCCAACTTTGTTCCATCCCATTTCTCTATTCCCAGCTCTGTCCCATCCCATCTCTCTATTCCCAGCTCTGCCCCATCCCATCTCTCTTTTCCCAACTTTGTTCCATCCCATTTCTCTATTCCCAGCTCTGTCCTCATCCCATCTCTCTATTCCCAGCTCTGTCCCATCCCATCTCTCTATTCCCTGCTCTGCCCCATCCCATCTCTCTTTTCCCAGCTCTGTCCCATCCCATCTCTCTATTCCCAGCTCTGTCCCATCCCATTTCTCTATTCCCAGCTCTGCCCCATCCCATCTCTCTTCTCCCAGCTCTGTCCCATCCCATCTCTCTATTCCCAGCTTTGTCCCATCCCATCTCTCTATTCCCAGCTCTGTCCCATCCCATCTCTCTATTCCCAGCTCTATCCCATCCCATCTCTCTATTCCCAGCTCTGCCCCATCCCATCTCTCTTTTCCCAGATCTGTCCCATCCCATCTCTCTTTTCGCAGCTCTGTCCCATCCCATCTCTCTACTCCCAGCTCTGTCCCATCCCATCTCTCTATTCCCAGCTCTGCCCCATCCAATCTCTCTTTTACCAGCTCTGTCCCATCTCTCTATTCCCGGCTCTGTCCCATCCCATCTCTCTTTTAGCAGCTCTGTCCCAATCCATCTTTCTATTCCCAGCTCTGTCCCATCCCATCTCTCTTTTCCCGGCTCTGTCCCATCCCATCTCTCTTTTCGCAGCTCTGTCCCATCCCATCTCTCTATTCCCAGCTCTGTCCCATCCCATCTCTCCATTCCCAGCTCTAGCCCATCCCATCTCTCTATTCCCAGCTCTGTCCCATCTCATCTCTCTATTCCCAGCTCTGTCCCATCCCATCTCTCTATTCCCAGCTCTGTCCCATCCCATCTCTCTTCTCCCAGCTCTGTCCCATCCCATCTCTCTTTTCCCAGCTCTGTTCCATCCCATCTCTCTTTTCCCAGCTCTGTCCCATCCCATCTCTCTATTCCCAGCTCTGTCCCATCCCATCTCTCTATTCCCAGCTCTGTCGTCATCCCATCTTTCTATTCCCAGCTCTATCCCATCCCATCTCTCTATTCCCAGCTCTGCCCCATCCCATCTCTCTTTTCCCAACTCTGTTCCATCCCATTTCTCTATTCCCAGCTCTGTCCCATCCCATCTCTCTATTCCCAGCTCTGTCCTCATCCCATCTCTCTATTCCCAGCTCTGTCCCATCCCATCTCTCTATTCCCTGCTCTGCCCCATCCCATCTCTCTTTTCCCAGCTCTGTCCCATCCCATCTCTCTATTCCCAGCTCTGTCCCATCCCATTTCTCTATTCCCAGCTCTGCCCCATCCCATCTCTCTTCTCCCAGCTCTGTCCCATCCCATCTCTCTATTCCCAGCTTTGTCCCATCCCATCTCTCTATTCCCAGCTCTGTCCCATCCCATCTCTCTATTCCCAGCTCTATCCCATCCCATCTCTCTATTCCCAGCTCTATCCCATCCCATCTCTCTATTCCCAGCTCTGCCCCATCCCATCTCTCTTTTCCCAGATCTGTCCCATCCCATCTCTCTTTTCCCAGCTCTGTCCCATCCCATCTCTCTATTCCCAGCTCTGTCCCATCCCATTTCTCTATTCCCAGCTCTGCCCCATCCCATCTCTCTTCTCCCAGCTCTGTCCCATCCCATCTCTCTACTCCCAGCTCTGTCCCATCCCATCTCTATTCCCAGCTCTGCCCCATCCAATCTCTCTTTTACCAGCTCTGTCCCATCTCTCTATTCCCGGCTCTGTCCCATCCCATCTCTCTTTTCGCAGCTCTGTCCCAATCCATCTCTCTATTCCCAGCTCTGTCCCATCCCATCTCTCTTCTCCCAGCTCTGTCCCATCCCATCTCTCTATTCCCAGCTCTGTCCCATCCCATCCCTCTATTCCCAGCTTTGTGCCACCCCATCTCTCTTCTCCCAGCTCTGTCTCATCCCATCTCTCTATTCCCAGCTCTGTCCCATCCCATCTCTCTATTCCCAGCTCTGTCCCATCCCATCTCTCTTTTCGCAGCTCTGTCCCATCCCATCTCTCTTTCCCCAGCTCTGTCCCATCCCATCTCTCTTTTCTATTCCCAGCTCTGTCCCATCCCATCTCTCTTTTCCCGGCTCTGTCCCATCCCATCTCTCTTTTCGCAGCTCTGTCCCATCCCATCTCTCTATTCCCAGCTCTGTCCCATCCCATCTCTCTATTCCCAGCTCTAGCCCATCCCATCTCTCTATTCCCAGCTCTGTCCCATCTCATCTCTCTATTCCCAGCTCTGTCCCATCCCATCTCTCTATTCCCAGCTCTGTCCCATCCCATCTCTCTTCTCCCAGCTCTGTCCCATCCCATCTCTCTTTTCCCAGCTCTGTCCCATCCCATCTCTCTTTTCCCAGCTCTGTCCCATCCCATCTCTCTATTCCCAGCTCTGTCCCATCCCATCTCCCTTTTCCCAGCTCTGTCCCATCCCATCTCTCTATTCCCAGCTTTGTCCCATCCCATCTCTCTATTCCCAGCTCTGTCCCATCCCATCTCTCTATTCCCAGCTCTGTCCCATCCCATCTCTCTTTTCCCGGCTCTGTCCCATCCCATCTCTCTTTTCGCAGCTCTGTCCCATCCCATCTCTCTATTCCCAGCTCTGTCCCATCCCATCTCTCTATTCCCAGCTCTGTCCCATCCCATCTCTCTATTCCCAGCTCTGTCCCATCCCATCTCTCTATTCCCAGCTCTGTCCCATCTCATCTCTCTATTCCCAGCTCTGTCCCATCCCATCTCTCTATTCCCAGCTCTGTCCCATCCCATCTCCCTTTTCCCAGCTCTGTCCCATCCCATCTCTCTATTCCCAGCTTTGTCCCATCCCATCTCTCTATTCCCAGCTCTGTCCCATCCCATCTCTCTATTCCCAGCTCTGTCCCATCCCATCTCTCTTTTCCCGGCTCTGTCCTATCCCATCTCTCTTTTCCCAGCTCTGTCCCATCCCATTTCTCTATTCCCAGCTCTGTCCCATCCCATCTCTCTATTCCCAGCTCTGTCGTCATCCCATCTTTCTATTCCCAGCTCTATCCCATCCCATCTCTCTATTCCCAGCTCTGCCCCATCCCATCTCTCTTTTCCCAACTCTGTTCCATCCCATTTCTCTATTCCCAGCTCTGTCCCATCCCATCTCTCTATTTCCAGCTCTGTCCTCATCCCATCTCTCTATTCCCAGCTCTGTCCCATCCCATCTCTCTATTCCCTGCTCTGCCCCATCCCATCTCTCTTTTCCCAGCTCTGTCCCATCCCATCTCTCTATTCCCAGCTCTGTCCCATCCCATTTCTCTATTCCCAGCTCTGCCCCATCCCATCTCTCTTCTCCCAGCTCTGTCCCATCCCATCTCTCTATTCCCAGCTTTGTCCCATCCCATCTCTCTATTCCCAGCTCTGTCCCATCCCATCTCTCTATTCCCAGCTCTATCCCATCCCATCTCTCTATTCCCAGCTCTATCCCATCCCATCTCTCTATTCCCAGCTCTGCCCCATCCCATCTCTCTTTTCCCAGATCTGTCCCATCCCATCTCTCTTTTCGCAGCTCTGTCCCATCCCATCTCTCTACTCCCAGCTCTGTCCCATCCCATCTCTCTATTCCCAGCTCTGCCCCATCCAATCTCTCTTTTACCAGCTCTGTCCCATCTCTCTATTCCCGGCTCTGTCCCATCCCATCTCTCTTTTCGCAGCTCTGTCCCAATCCATCTTTCTATTCCCAGCTCTGTCCCATCCCATCTCTCTTTTCCCGGCTCTGTCCCATCCCATCTCTCTTTTCGCAGCTCTGTCCCATCCCATCTCTCTATTCCCAGCTCTGTCCCATCCCATCTCTCTATTCCCAGCTCTAGCCCATCCCATCTCTCTATTCCCAGCTCTGTCCCATCTCATCTCTCTATTCCCAGCTCTGTCCCATCCCATCTCTCTATTTCCAGCTCTGTCCCATCCCATCTCTCTTCTCCCAGCTCTGTCCCATCCCATCTCTCTTTTCCCAGCTCTGTCCCATCCCATCTCTCTTTTCCCAGCTCTGTCCCATCCCATCTCTCTATTCCCAGCTCTGTCCCATCCCATCTCCCTTTTCCCAGCTCTGTCCCATCCCATCTCTCTATTCCCAGCTTTGTCCCATCCCATCTCTCTATTCCCAGCTCTGTCCCATCCCATCTCTCTATTCCCAGCTCTGTCCCATCCCATCTCTCTTTTCCCGGCTCTGTCCCATCCCATCTCTCTTTTCGCAGCTCTGTCCCATCCCATCTCTCTATTCCCAGCTCTGTCCCATCCCATCTCTCTATTCCCAGCTCTGTCCCATCCCATCTCTCTATTCCCAGCTCTGTCCCATCCCATCTCTCTATTCCCAGCTCTGTCCCATCTCATCTCTCTATTCCCAGCTCTGTCCCATCCCATCTCTCTATTCCCAGCTCTGTCCCATCCCATCTCTCTTCTCCCAGCTCTGTCCCATCCCATCTCTCTTTTCCCAGCTCTGTCCCATCCCATCTCTCTTTTCCCAGCTCTGTCCCATCCCATCTCTCTATTCCCAGCTCTGTCCCATCCCATCTCCCTTTTCCCAGCTCTGTCCCATCCCATCTCTCTATTCCCAGCTTTGTCCCATCCCATCTCTCTATTCCCAGCTCTGTCCCATCCCATCTCTCTATTCCCAGCTCTGTCCCATCCCATCTCTCTATTCCCAGCTCTGTCCTCATCCCATCTCTCTATTCCCAGCTCTGTCCCATCCCATCTCTCTATTTCCAGCTCTGCCCCATCCCATCTCTCTTTTCCCAGCTCTGTTCCATCCCATCTCTCTTTTCCCAGCTCTGTCCCATCCCATCTCTCTTCTCCCAGCTCTGTCCCATCCCATCTCTCTTCTCCCAGCTCTGTCCCATCCCATCTCTCTATTCCCAGCTCTGTCCCATCCGATCTCTCTATTCCCAGCTCTGTCCCATCCCATCCCTCTATTCCCAGCTTTGTCCCATCCCATCTCTCTTCTCCCAGCTCTGTCCTATCCCATCTCTCTATTCCCAGCTCTGTCCCATCCCATCTCTCTTCTCCCAGCTCTGTCTCATCCCATCTCTCTATTCCCAGCTCTGTCCCATCCCAAACCTCTATTCCCAGCTTTGTGCCACCCCATCTCTCTTCTCCCAGCTCTGTCTCATCCCATCTCTCTATTCCCAGCTCTGTCCCATCCCATCTCTCTATTCCCAGCTCTGTCCCATCCCATCTCTCTTCTCCCAGCTCTGTCCCATCCCATCTCTCTTTTCCCAGCTCTGTCCCATCCCATCTCTCTTTTCCCAGCTCTGTCCCATCCCATCTCTCTTTTCCCAGCTCTGTCCCATCCAATCTCTCTATTCCCAGCTCTGCCCCATCCCATCTCTCTTTTCCCAGCTCTGTCCCATTCCATCTCTCTATTCCCAGCTTTGTCCTATCCCATCTCTCTTCTCCCAGCTCTGTCCCATCCCATCTCTCTATTCCCAGCTCTGTCCCATCCCATCTCTCTTTTCCCAGCTCTGTCCCATCCCATCTCTCTTTTCCCAGCTCTGTCCCATCCTATTTCTCTATTCCCAAATCTGTCCCATCCCATTTCTCTATTCCCAGCTCTGTCCCCATCCCATCTCTCTATTCCCAGCTCTGTCCCATCCTATCTCTCTATTCCCAGCTCTGTCCCATCCCATCTCTCTATTCCCAGCTCTGTCCTCATCCCATCTCTCTATTCCCAGCTCTGTCTCATCCCAGCCCTCTATTCCCAGCTCTGCCCCATCCCATCTCTCTTTTCCCAGCTCTGTCCTCATCCCATCTCTCTATTCCCAGCTCTGTCCCATCCCATCTCTCTATTCCCAGCTCTGCCCCATCCCATCTCTCTTTTCCCAGCTCTGTCCCATCCCATCTCTCTATTCCCAGCTCTGTCCCATCCCATTTCTCTATTCCCAGCTCTGCCCCATCCCATCTCTCTTCTCCCAGCTCTGTCCCATCCCATCTCTCTATTCCCAGCTTTGTCCCATCCCATCTCTCTATTCCCAGCTCTGTCCCATCCCATCTCTCTATTCCCAGCTCTATCCCATCCCATCTCTCTATTCCCAGCTCTATCCCATCCCATCTCTCTATTCCCAGCTCTGCCCCATCCCATCTCTCTTTTCCCAGCTCTGTCCCATCCCATCTCTCTTTTCGCAGCTCTGTCCCATCCCATCTCTCTATTCCCTGCTCTGTCCCATCCCATCTCTCTATTCCCAGCTCTGCCCCATCCAATCTCTCTTTTACCAGCTCTGTCCCATCTCTCTATTCCCAGCTTTGTCCCATCCCATCTCTCTTCTTCCAGCTCTGTCCCATCCCATCTCTCTTCTCCCAGCTCTGTCCCATCCCATCTCTCTTTTCCCAGCTCTGTCCCATCCCATCTCTCTTTTCCCAGCTCTGTCCCATCCCATCTCTCTTTTCCCGGCTCTGTCCCATCCCATCTCTCTTTTCGCAGCTCTGTCCCATTCCATCCTTCTATTCCAACTCTGTCCCATCCCATCTCTCTTTTCCCGGCTCTGTCCCATCCCATCTCTCTTTTCGCAGCTCTGTCCCATCCCATCTCTCTATTCCCAGCTCTGTCCCATCCCATCTCTCTATTCCCAGCTCTGTCCCATCCCATCTCTCTATTCCCAGCTCTGTCCCATCCCATCTCTCTATTCCCAGCTCTGTCCCATCTCATCTCTCTATTCCCAGCTCTGTCCCATCCCATCTCTCTATTCCCAGCTCTGTCCCATCCCATCTCTCTTCTCCCAGCTCTGTCCCATCCCATCTCTCTTTTCCCAGCTCTGTCCCATCCCATCTCTCTTTTCCCAGCTCTGTCCCATCCCATCTCTCTATTCCCAGCTCTGTCCCATCCCATCTCCCTTTTCCCAGCTCTGTCCCATCCCATCTCTCTATTCCCAGCTTTGTCCCATCCCATCTCTCTATTCCCAGCTCTGTCCCATCCCATCTCTCTATTCCCAGCTCTGTCCCATCCCATCTCTCTATTCCCAGCTCTGTCCTCATCCCATCTCTCTATTCCCAGCTCTGTCCCATCCCATCTCTCTATTTCCAGCTCTGCCCCATCCCATCTCTCTTTTCCCAGCTCTGTTCCATCCCATCTCTCTTTTCCCAGCTCTGTCCCATCCCATCTCTCTTCTCCCAGCTCTGTCCCATCCCATCTCTCTTCTCCCAGCTCTGTCCCATCCCATCTCTCTATTCCCAGCTCTGTCCCATCCGATCTCTCTATTCCCAGCTCTGTCCCATCCCATCCCTCTATTCCCAGCTTTGTCCCATCCCATCTCTCTTCTCCCAGCTCTGTCCTATCCCATCTCTCTATTCCCAGCTCTGTCCCATCCCATCTCTCTTCTCCCAGCTCTGTCTCATCCCATCTCTCTATTCCCAGCTCTGTCCCATCCCATCCCTCTATTCCCAGCTTTGTGCCACCCCATCTCTCTTCTCCCAGCTCTGTCTCATCCCATCTCTCTATTCCCAGCTCTGTCCCATCCCATCTCTCTATTCCCAGCTCTGTCCCATCCCATCTCTCTTCTCCCAGCTCTGTCCCATCCCATCTCTCTTTTCCCAGCTCTGTCCCATCCCATCTCTCTTTTCCCAGCTCTGTCCCATCCCATCTCTCTTTTCCCAGCTCTGTCCCATCCAATCTCTCTATTCCCAGCTCTGCCCCATCCCATCTCTCTTTTCCCAGCTCTGTCCCATTCCATCTCTCTATTCCCAGCTTTGTCCTATCCCATCTCTCTTCTCCCAGCTCTGTCCCATCCCATCTCTCTATTCCCAGCTCTGTCCCATCCCATCTCTCTTTTCCCAGCTCTGTCCCATCCCATCTCTCTTTTCCCAGCTCTGTCCCATCCTATTTCTCTATTCCCAAATCTGTCCCATCCCATTTCTCTATTCCCAGCTCTGTCCCCATCCCATCTCTCTATTCCCAGCTCTGTCCCATCCTATCTCTCTATTCCCAGCTCTGTCCCATCCCATCTCTCTATTCCCAGCTCTGTCCTCATCCCATCTCTCTATTCCCAGCTCTGTCTCATCCCAGCCCTCTATTCCCAGCTCTGCCCCATCCCATCTCTCTTTTCCCAGCTCTGTCCTCATCCCATCTCTCTATTCCCAGCTCTGTCCCATCCCATCTCTCTATTCCCAGCTCTGCCCCATCCCATCTCTCTTTTCCCAGCTCTGTCCCATCCCATCTCTCTATTCCCAGCTCTGTCCCATCCCATTTCTCTATTCCCAGCTCTGCCCCATCCCATCTCTCTTCTCCCAGCTCTGTCCCATCCCATCTCTCTATTCCCAGCTTTGTCCCATCCCATCTCTCTATTCCCAGCTCTGTCCCATCCCATCTCTCTATTCCCAGCTCTATCCCATCCCATCTCTCTATTCCCAGCTCTATCCCATCCCATCTCTCTATTCCCAGCTCTGCCCCATCCCATCTCTCTTTTCCCAGCTCTGTCCCATCCCATCTCTCTTTTCGCAGCTCTGTCCCATCCCATCTCTCTATTCCCTGCTCTGTCCCATCCCATCTCTCTATTCCCAGCTCTGCCCCATCCAATCTCTCTTTTACCAGCTCTGTCCCATCTCTCTATTCCCAGCTTTGTCCCATCCCATCTCTCTTCTTCCAGCTCTGTCCCATCCCATCTCTCTTCTCCCAGCTCTGTCCCATCCCATCTCTCTTTTCCCAGCTCTGTCCCATCCCATCTCTCTTTTCCCAGCTCTGTCCCATCCCATCTCTCTTTTCCCGGCTCTGTCCCATCCCATCTCTCTTTTCGCAGCTCTGTCCCATTCCATCCTTCTATTCCAACTCTGTCCCATCCCATCTCTCTTTTCCCGGCTCTGTCCCATCCCATCTCTCTTTTCGCAGCTCTGTCCCATCCCATCTCTCTATTCCCAGCTCTGTCCCATCCCATCTCTCTATTCCCAGCTCTGTCCCATCCCATCTCTCTATTCCCAGCTCTGTCCCATCCCATCTCTCTATTCCCAGCTCTGTCCCATCTCATCTCTCTATTCCCAGCTCTGTCCCATCCCATCTCTCTATTCCCAGCTCTGTCCCATCCCATCTCTCTTCTCCCAGCTCTGTCCCATCCCATCTCTCTTTTCCCAGCTCTGTCCCATCCCATCTCTCTTTTCCCAGCTCTGTCCCATCCCATCTCTCTATTCCCAGCTCTGTCCCATCCCATCTCTCTTTTCCCAGCTCTGTCCCATCCCATCTCTCTATTCCCAGCTTTGTCCCATCCCATCTCTCTTCTCCCAGCTCTGTCCCATCCCATCTCTCTTCTCCCAGCTCTGTCCCATCCCATCTCTCTATTCCCAGCTCTGTTCCATCCCATCTCTCTTTTCCCAGCTCTTTCTCATCCCATCTCTCTTTTCCCAGCTCTGTCCCATCCCATTTCTCTATTCCCAACTCTGTCCCATTCCATCTCTCTATTCTCAGCTCTGTTCCATCCCATCTCTCTATTCCCAGCTCTTTCCCCATCCCATCTCTCTATTCCCAGCTCTGTCCCATCCCATCTCTCTATTCCCAGCTCTGTCCCATCCCATCTCTCTATTCCCAGCTCTGTCCTCATCCCATCTCTCTATTCCCAGCTCTGTCCCATCCCATCTCTCTATTTCCAGCTCTGCCCCATCCCATCTTTCTTTTCCCAGCTCTGTTCCATCCCATCTCTCTTTTCCCAGCTCTGTCCCATCCCATCTCTCTTTTCCCAGCTCTGTCCCATCCCATCTCTCTTTTCCCTGCTCTGTCCCATCCCATTTCTCTATTCCCAACTCTGTCCCATTCCATCTCTCTATTCCCAGCTCTGTCCCATCCCATCTCTCTATTCCCAGCTCTGTCCCATCCCATCTCTCTATTCCCAGCTCTGTCCTCATCCCATCTCTCTATTCCCAGCTCTGTCCCATCCCATCTCTCTTCTCCCAGCTCTGTCCCATCCCACCTCTCTTCTCCCAGCTCTGTCCCATCCCATCTCTCTTTTGCCAGCTCTGTCCCATCCCACCTCTCTTCTCCCAGCTCTGTCCCATCCCATCTCTCTATTCCCAGCTCTGTCCCATCCCATCTCTCTATTCCCAGCTCTGTCCTCATCCCAACTCTCTATTCCCAGCTCTGTCCCATCCCATCTCTCTTCTCCCAGCTCTGTCCCATCCCACCTCTCTTCTCCCAGCTCTGTCCCATCCCATCTCTCTTTTCCCAGCTCTGTCCCATCCCACCTCTCTTCTCCCAGCTCTGTCCCATCCCATCTCTCTTTTCCCAGCTCTGTCCCATCCCATCTCTCTTTTCCCAGCTCTGTCCCATCCCATCTCTCTTTTCCCAGCTCTTTCCCATCCCATTTCTCTATTCCCAACTCTGTCCCATCCCATCTGTCTTTTTCCAGCTCTGTCCCATCCCATCTGTCTTTTCCCAGCTCCGTTAGTGAGGATGTGACGATGAAGCAACATGTGGGTATGGTTTGTGGGTTGAGGGCGTGGCCGCCTCGTCCTGTGCCCATTTATTATTAATGGGGGGCCGCCATTTTCTTGTGGCTCGGCTCTGGCATGGCCAGAGAGAAGCGTCTGCCATGATGCTGTAGATCACTGGTCAGGGGGTTGTTTGCAGGTGCTGCTCTGCACAAAGAACCATGCAACTATGCATCCTCCGCAGGGGTTGCTCTCGCCGCCCCCACTCCCTATCCCAGCAGACAGCACGTCCGGGCTGTTGCCTCTTCCTATTGGTAGATGGGATTTGAGTGGAGGTGACCCAGGGACAGCTAAATGGCTTTCTGCTTCCAGCACAGAGGAGAGGAATGGATGTCGCCATGACACTTTACTCAGGTTTGGTTGTTGTTTATTTGGTTTGTTGTTTATTTGGTGTGCGGAAGGTGTGCGGAAGAGGGAGTAGTCTTATACGGCGAGTATATAACAAATTCTATATTTTGAGTGGAAATGTTGGGGGGGTCGTCTTATACGCCGGAAAATATGGTATGTTCAAATTAAAGCATAATGCTGCCAAGCTTATTCATTAAATAATCAATAATAATTATTATTGAATAAGCTTGGCAGCATTATGCTTTAATATTGTCTTTTTAGTGTATTGTATATTCTGAGAGTGATCAAATAAATATATTTTTATTTATATATACTTTTATATATACTGGTGTGTGCAAGCATAAGTCTCTGAAATCACTCTATGGGGAGTTTTGGGCATCCCCAATTCTTGTATTAGTAGAGTACATTTTGAGCAGAGCACTGCACCACATTTATTCTGATTGGTTGGTGCCATCCAGACTCAAACAGTACCCAACGCCTGTTGTCACTTTAGGATTCACCTAGTGTTGTGATCTCATGATCACTGGTGGGAATAAGAAGATCCAGCTCATCTGGTAGGTAAGTACCAGTGAGAGGTCACCTGTGCAGGGCAACAAAGCAGAGGAACCCCAGAGAAATGGATCTGCAGGCTCACTATTTTGCCTCCATGCACCCTTTTACTAAACACTTTCACCCCCCTACCCAATCAACACATTAATTGACTATAGTGGAAAGGAGTACCCACCTTGTGGCTCTCACTTCCCTGGACACTCCCCAGTAAGTAACTGAATTTATTGTTCCCTGGGAATAGGTTGCCAATCTCACAACACACTGGGATGTCTGACTGTGAGCTGTGAAAGTAAATGTCAGACAGGTATCCTTCACTCTGAATAAGAGCCTATCTTATATGTTTCCCACACCCTGTACATACAGATTGTCCACATTAATCCGGACCTTCACCCTGAATAAGAGCCTATCTTATATGTTTCCCCCACCCTGTATATACAGATTGCCCACATTAGTCCGGATCTTCACCCTGAATAAGAGTCTATCTTACATGTTTCCCACACCCTGTACATACAGATTGCCCACATTAATCCGGACCTTCACCCTGAATAAGAGCCTATCTTATATGTTTCCCACCCTGTACATACAGATTGCCCACATTAATCTGGACCTTCACTCTGAATAAGAGCCTATTTTATATGTTTCCCACACCCTGTACATACAGATTGCCCACATTAATCCGGACCTTCACTCTGAATAAGAGCTTATCTTATATGTTTCCCACACCCTGTACAGATTGATCACATTAAAAATCATCCTACCTGCATCTACTGCATGTTATGAGCCTTTAAACATCTAAGATGGCGGCTCATGGAACATCAGGCAGCCTGCAAAGGGGAAGTGCCTTCTGACTGTGCTGCTCTGCATTCTGGGATTGCTGACCTTTTCCTTACCCCAGCTCTGCTCTGTCGGAGCAAAGCATAGTTATAACCTGCCCCCCTGTACTTTATCCCGCTCTCCTCTCCTCAGTAAGTGTGATGCTTCTGAGTCAAGATGGCGGCGTCCGTATCCTAAAGACCTGAACAGAGTTGCAGCCCAGTAGGGGATGGATAGAATAATAAGTAAGTGACTAAAAACTTAAAATATATTAATATTAGATGATGGGGAATAGTTTTATAAGGGTTTGCGCTTTTCAATAAATCATGGTGAAGGTCCAGTTTAAACGATCTCTGGCGCCACTTGATGGCAAGTTGCCAGTTTACAATATCAATAGCTTCTAACAGTTCTCATAACCAGTTTAACGCTTTACACTATGTTACCTGGAGCAGAGACCATGACTGTGCTAGCGTTCCATATGCCTTCAGCTAACACCAACCCCCCCACACTCCCAAATAATGGAGCCAACAACCACTTCTTCGGAATTGATGGAATTTTAATTGGCCACAGCCTCAACATAAAACAATAACAAATAACAATTAACAATGCACTCCCGATCTCCCCGATCCAGGTCTGAGATTCCACCATACCCTAACTACCAACAGAAGGGGAGGGGAGGCGGCCCGAAGGCTCAACTACGTCCCGGAATCTGAAACAGAAGCCGATTCGTGAGCCCGGCCGCATCCCTCCTAGGCCTCGTAGCTCAACGGGGCTAACTGCCAAGATCCACCTTAACCCCTTTCCTTTGTCCCTCCCTTCCCCTTAAACTCAGTCACCTATCCTCCTGGCCCGTTTCCGCCGAAACAGCCGCTTCCTTGTAACCTACCCCCACTTTCAGTGCCATGTCAGACCCGAACCGAGCAGAGAAGACCGCCAAAGCTGGACGGCGCTGAAACCTTAGCGCCGCCCAGCCCGCCACCTTTCCACTGCCAATTCAATCCGCTCCTTAAGGAGGAGATTAAATAGATCTATCCCCAACCCGTTTAGATGTACCCCATCGGCCCTGTAGAATCCCCTAATTCTTTCCACCTCCAGGTGGCGTGCACTCAGCCCTCCATTCAATCTAACGAACCGGGCAATCGCCCTATTCACCTTGATGCGTACCCGGTCGATAGCCCTTGGATCCCTTGCGCACCTCCACTCGTACCGGGGAACTATCTCGGACCAAATCAAAACCACCCTGGGAAATTCCCCTAGAAAAAACAAGAGGTCCCTGGTGATCGATTTGATCAGCTGCCTCATCGGCACCTGGCCCAAATCGTTCCCCCCCATGTGACACACCAACACCCTTGGAGGACCCCACTTCATCGCCGACTTCAAGACGTGCTCTCTCATATCCTGCCACTTCAACCCCCTGACACCAGCCCACACCAGCTTCACTCGATCCCCCAAAATGCCGGGCTGTTCGCCGCTCCTTCTCAACGCCGCTCTCTGCGCCACCCAAAAAACAAATGAATGGCCGACCACCAACACCGAGCACGCCAAGTCTAAAAGAAAATAACATTAATAACGGACACTCCCCCCCCACCATGCTGTTACACCTGCTCAATTCTCCCTGGACGAATATATGACATAAACCTTTTTGTCTCCCATCTTCCCAGCTTTTTACCAGGTCTACCGGCAAACCCAACCTCGCCTCCTCCGTCGCCGCTCCTATGCGAAAAGAGTGAGTGCCATACTCCCTGCTAGACAGCCCCATTGTCAGGATTCACTTACCCGTCTCCCGGTCCAGCGGCGTCCCCGATGCTCAGCCGCCCGCTGCGCAGCCACCCGCCCGGCGGCCACGGCGAGCGGCGGCTTCTGCTGGCGCACGCGCGCCCTCTGCTGTTCCGGACGGCGTGCGAGCACGTTCTGATTATATCCTCCGGCGGCGCTGCTCTCGGCGCGGCCGCCGGGGGAAAGTTAATTAAAGGGCCAGGTGGGGTGGGGGGAGTGCCCTGCAGGGACAGGGCCAATGAGCCCTAAGGGATGTGAGGGCTTTGCCCTCCTCAGGTGTCCAGTCTGTGTCAGGATCACAGTATGCACCAATCACCACACAATTCCCCTGATACCTGGCTCCTATATAAGCTCTTCCCTGTCAGTTCATCAGTGCCTGTTATAGCGCCTAGAACCTAGTCTATCTAGCTTGTCTCTTGATTGATCTGAACTCCCGTTGCCGACCACCGCCTGTATTTGACCATTCTTGATCAGAACTCCTGTTGCCGACCACCGCCTGTATTTGACCATTCTTGATCAGAACTCCTGTTGCCGACCACCGCCTGTACTTGACCATTCTTGATCTGAACTCCTGTTGCCGACCACCGCCTGAATTTGACCATCCTCGATCTGAACTTCTGTTGCCGACCTCAGCTCTGATCCTTGACCACGATTTGTCTTCTCCTATTGTACCGCTGCCTTCTCTGAACTCCCGTTGCCGACCCCTAGCCTGTTTGGACTTCCGTTTTACACTCCAGCTATTGGGCTCATTCAATACCACTCCCAGCCACAGGTTCTCCAGACCTCCGAACAGTAAGCCTACATCCTTTGAGCCATTGAAGTCCTGGGGGCAACCGATCCCGGGCAGGCGTATTCTGCGTCCCGGTAAGCGGGGGCTCCTACAGGTGAAGCTGGCTGCGGAGATTGGGGGTTGAGGGCTTACCTGGAGGGCTGGAGTTACCTGAGCGGGTCATTGAATTACCCAGAGCGTGACATTATAACATGCCAGCCACATGGAAGACCAGGTGCAGCAAGTGCAGGCTATGGCCACTGCTATCAATCAACTAGCCCAGAGAGTGGCCAATCAAGAAACCAGACAGATACCTGCATCCGCTGTATCACCTCACGTTCCAGAACCAAAGGTCCCGCTACCGGAGACATTTTTTGGAGACCGAGCCAGATTCTCCAATTTTAAAAATTCTTGTGAGCTCTACTTTAAGTTGCGGCCCTTATCCTCGGGCACTGAGACCCAACGGGTGGGGTTAATTATCTCCCTTCTGCAAGGAGACCCCCAATCATGGGCTTTTAGTCTGCCTCCCGATGCTGCTGCCCTGCACTCCGTCACATCTTTTTTCCTGGCCATGAGTGTGTTATATGTCGACCCAGATCAGCAGTCCACAGCCGAAAACAGGCTTCGGGCCTTAAAGCAAGGTCGGAATACTGCCGAAGATTACAGTGCTGAATTCAGGTGGTGGGCAGTAGAGTCCAGATGGAATGACCCAGCCCTGTGTAGCCAGTTTCGTATGGGTCTATCGGAGGGTATCAAGGACGCATTGGTTAATTTCCCTACACCAGCAGATCTTGACCAGCTAATGCAGGTCACCATCAAAATAGATTGGCGACTTAGGGAAAGAGCTAGGGAAAGGGTTAGGACTTCTTCATCCTTTAACCCTTTAACCGCCAGCCTACCTTGAGATTTTGTCACCCTTTGTTGCCAGACCATTTTGCACTATTTTGCGCTCCACATGTTCAACTGTGATTTTTGAAGGGATTTCCCAGTATTTCCCTGGAAAATTATATATTGTTTTTTTCAGCACAGTCTGGGCTTTAACATGAAGTGTCTTGTTTGTAAGATTGTCAGTGTTTTTTAAATATTTTTGTGGAAAATATGTTAAAAAAAACCCAAAAAAACATTTTTTTACAATTTGTAGTGCGTTTTCTTAATAAAACATGCAAGTTGTTTCAGGAAATCATATTGTTTGTAAAAGCCCTATTGCTCCCAATTGCAACAGTACCACATATGTATTGGTAGACATCCTTTACTGCCCAGGAGACACGTAAAACTGAAAAGAGCGACTGAGCCAATTTTGAAAGAAAACTCAACCATTTTGCTCTCCTTGCAGTTTTTCAACCAAAACACCACTTTTCAATTGAAATACCCCCCACAAACCATATGTTCCCTGAAAGTACACACCTCAAGCGTTCTAGGAGTACCAGGCTTGTTGTTGTAGCTGCAGCTTTCTGGACGCAAGCCTTCCCGAAACTCACTGGTTGTACCGGATTTCCCTAAAAAAATAGCAAAAATGCAGCATTAAGACCAAATTTTTCTATAAAAATCATGCGCTAACCAAAAAAAACGAATCAAATCTGAAATGGCAAGGTCTTCTGAACAGAACAATACCCAACATGCATAGCTAGCTCCAAGGGTAGGGTTGCCAATTACCCCAAAGCAAAGCGTATGCATAACGGGCATTTCACTTGAAATTTCCTGCTCTGCAGACAAAGTGCGCACCTTGCGCTTTTTCAACCAAAACACCACTTTTCAATTAAAATACCCCCCACAAACCACATGTTCCCTGAAAGTACACACCTCAAGCGTTCTAGGAGTACCAGGCTTGTTGTTGTAGCTGCAGGTTTCTGGACGCAAGCCTTCCCGAAACTCACTGGTTGTACCGGATTTCCCTAAAAAAATAGCAAAAATGCAGCATTAAGACCAAATTTTTCTATAAAAATCATGCGCTAACCAAAAAAAACTAATCAAATCTGAAATGGCAAGGTCTTCTGAACAGAACAATACCCAACATGCATAGCTTCCTCCAAGGGTAGGGTTGCCAATTACCCCAAAGCAAAGCGTATGCATATCGGGCATTTCACTTGAAATTTCCTGCTCTGCAGACAAAGTGCGCACCTTGCGCTTTTTCAACCAAAACACCACTTTTCAATTAAAATACCCCCCACAAACCACATGTTCCCTGAAAGTACACACCTCAAGCGTTCTAGGAGTACCAGGCTTGTTGTTGTAGCTGCAGCTTTCTGGGCGCAAGCCTTCCCGAAACTCACTGGTTGTACCGGATTTCCCTAAAAAAATAGCAAAAATGCAGCATTAAGACCAAATTTTTCTATAAAAATCATGCGCTAACCAAAAAAAACGAATCAAATCTGAAATGGCAAGGTTCCCCTGAACAGAACAATACCCAACATGCATAGCTTCCTCCAAGGGTAGGGCTGCCAATTACCCCAAAGCAAAGCGTATGCATAACGGGCATTTCCATTGAAATTTCCTGCTCTGCAGACAAAGTGCGCACCTTGCGCTTTTTCAACCAAAACATCACTTTCAATAAAAATACCCCCCACAAACCACATGTTCCCTGAAAGTACACACCTCAAGCGTTCTAGGAGTACCAGGCTTGTTGTTGTAGCTGCAGCTTTCTGGACGCAAGCCTTCCTGAAACTCACTGGTTATACTGGCTGTTGTGGAGGTCTCTAACCTTCCCCTCCAGGGCATTCCAAATCGGGATGCCCCTGGGGAAGGACGCCAGAACCACCGAACTGGCCAGATTTACTTGTTGTTCATGGGGCACGGGCGCCCCTATGGGCATGCGCTCGGGAGCCCCGTGACCAAACTGAAAAAAAAAAACCACACATATACATACACACTTCCTCTCCAAAATCAACATCTATTTTTTTTTTAGTTTTTTTTAAATATCTTTTCTTCCGGGGTCTCTTCCTCAGTACTCCAGTCAGTCACACGTCCCTGACCCAGTAGGTGGGCGGAGTCCGGCGGCCTGCTCTCATGTCCCGTGCTGGCAATGCTCTTTAACCAATGGCTGAGGCGGGGCAGGCAGGGCGAGGAGGCCAATCAAGATGCCGGCTGTCAGAGCCGACCGAGATGGAGGCCAGGTGGGTGCGAGCGCGGCCGCCAGGGAGCACATGATCGCCTGGGGGGATAGGATGGATGGCTGCATGGGAGGGTGACAGGATGGATGGATGGCGGCATGGGGGTGACAGGATGGATGGATGGCGGCATGGGGGTGACAGGATGGATGGCTGCATGGGAGGGTGATAGGATGGATGGATGGCTGCATGGGAGGGTGATAGGATGGATGGATGGCTGCATTGGGGGTGACAGGATGGATGGCTGCATTGGGGGTGACAGGATGGATGGATGGCGGCATGGGGGTGACAGGATGGATGGATGGCTGCATTGGGGGTGACAGGATGGATGGATGGCGGCATGGGGGTGACAGGATGGATGGATGGCGGCATGGGGGTGACAGGATGGATGGATGCTGGCATGGGGGTGACAGGATGGATGGATGGCGGCATGGGGGTGACAGGATGGATGGATGCCGGCATGGGGGTGACAGGATGGATGGATGCCGGCATGGGGGTGACAGGATGGATGGATGGCTGCATGGGGGTGACAGGATGGATGGATGGCGGCATGGGGGTGACAGGATGGATGGATGGCGGCATTGGGGTGACAGGATGGATGGATGGCGGCATGGGGGTGACAGGATGGATGGATGGCGGCATGGGGGTGACAGGATGGATGGATGGCGGCATGGGGGTGACAGGATGGATGGATGGCGGCATGGGGGTGACAGGATGGATGGCGGCATGGGGGTGACAGGATGGATGGATGGCTGCATGGGGGTGACAGGATGGATGGATGGCTGCATGGGGGTGACAGGATGGATGGATGGCTGCATGGGGGTGACAGGATGGATGGATGGCTGCATGGGGGTGACAGGATGGATGGATGGCGGCATGGGGGTGACAGGATGGTACTTACGGTCGCCCTGACCCCCTGGGCTCCGGAAAGGTTTCTGCGCCAGCGTCATCAGATGAGGTAAGCAGGGCTAATGACAGCTGCCGTGCGCCCCCTGCTGATTGGTCAGGGGAGCGATCGGGTGACTTGGGTCACACCCAGGTCACCTCCCCCTGACCCCTGGACTCCTTCAAGGCTCTTCCACACCAACTGGCCCGCTGATGCCCCCCCCCGATGGCCATAAGGTAAGGGAACGCTTAACGTAGCTGGCGTTTAACGACAGGAGAGGCAGCTACGTGAATTTTACGTAGCTGGCGCTAGAAGGGTTAAGCCATCTCAGAACCCCAACCCATTGTCTTCCCTTGGGGTAAACACACCTTCTTCCTCACAGGAGGAACCCATGCAGGTCGGTAGAGCTCATCTTACCCAGGACGAGAAGCAGCGAAGACCTAGGGCCTATGTTTATATAGTGGGAATCTGGGACATTTTGCTAGGTCCTGTCCTAACAAGGGATACCCGACGGGAAACTTCCTCGCCTAGATCAGGAGGAGAGTACTGATCTAGGTGAGTCCGTTAACTACTCTCATTTGAACTAGAAGTTTATTCACCTATGGCTTTCTTGGGGCACTTCCAAACAGGCAGTATCCGCCTTTATCGATAGAGGAGCTGCGGGCAATTTCCTGGATCGGAGCATGATCTCCATCCTGGGAATCCCGTTGGTACCCCTTGAGAAATCTCTACAGGTATTGGCCATAAATGGGAAGGCCATCCAGGGGGGTCCAGTCTGTACTAAGACCTCTCCTCTCAAATTAATTGCCGACTCTTCCCACTCTGAGTACATCGAGTTCTTGGTTTTTGATTGTCCAGAAACCCCGGTGGTTCTGGGATACCCATGGTTAAAGCTCCACAACCCAATTTTAGACTGGCAGACTGGGGATTTAGTTAGGTGGAGTAATTACTGCAAGACACACTGTTTCTCCACTGCTCTTAGAAGTTTTCAGATGCTGCCCCAGGGGTTGCCTCAGCCTTATGCGGATTGGGCTGATGTTTTTTCTGAGCGGTCTGCAGATTCCCTTCCCCCACATAGGGCCTATGACTTCCCCATTGACCTGCTCCCTGGAACTATCCCTACTAGAGGGAAGATTTATAATCTTACCCAGCCGGAGGAGCAGGCAATGAAAGAGTACATCTCCGAAAATTTGAACAACGGGTTCATCCGTCCTTCAACGTCACCTGCGGGGGCTGGCTTCTTTTTTGTGGAGAAAAAAGATGGTGGTTTAAGGCCTTGCATAGATTACAGGGCCCTGAATAAGATTACGGTAAAGAACTGGAATCCTCTTCCCTTGATTGGGGATTTATTTAATCAAGTAGTTGGTGCTCGGGTTTTCTCCAAGTTAGACCTAAAGGGGGCCTACAACCTGATTCGTATTCGGCAGGGGGACGAGTGGAAAATGGCATTTAATGTTAAAGATGGTCATTACGAATATCTAGTCATGCCCTTTGGCCTTTGTAATGCTCCGGCAGTCTTCTAAGACTTTGCAAACGATGTCTTCCAAGACTATTTGGGCAGATTCATGGTAATTTATTTGGATGATATCCTCATTTTCTCTAATTCTTTGTCCGAACATAGGCAACATGTGAAGATGGTTCTTCAAAAATTAAGAGAGAATAATCTATATGCCAACATTTCTAAATGTATGTTTGAGGTCACCACCGTTCCCTTCTTGGGTTATGTAATTTCTAGCCAGGGATTGGAGATGGATGCGGGAAAAGTTTCGGCGGTGCGGCACTGGGTACAACCCAAGACTTTAAAAGAACTACAGCGTTTTTTAGGTTTTCGCTAATTTTTACCAACGCTTTATTAAGGGTTTTTCCAATATTGTTGCTCCTCTCACCAACCTTACCCGCAAGGGCGCCTTCACTGTAAACTGGTCATCATCGGCCAATGAAGCCTTCCTAACTCTAAAACGGGCTTTTACTTCAGCGTCAGTTTTAGTTCACCCTGACGTTAATAAACCTTTTACCATTGAAGTAGATGCGTCCGAGTTGGGTGTGGGGGCAGTTTTGTCTCAATACTCTGGTCATTCTGAACGTCTGCATCCCTGCGCCTACTAGTCACGGAAATTTAGTACCGCGGAACAGAATTATGATGTTGGAAACAGGGAGTTATTGGCGATTAAACTGGCCTTTGATGAATGGCGTCACTGGTTGAAGGGTTCATTGCATCCGATCACGGTCTATACCGATCACAAAAACCTCGAGTACATTAGTTCAGCTAAGAGACTGAACTCTCGTCAGGCTCGTTGGGCATTATTTTTCTCGCGCTTTAATTTTATTATTACATTTAAGCCAGGAGTTAAAAATTCTAAAGCGGATGCTCTATCCCGCATGTTTGGGGATTGCAAGGATCGGGGTGATGTGGGTGAGCCTATTTTGCCTTTGGGTTGTGTGATTGGGGCTTTGCTTCCTGATCTTTCTAATGCTTTGGCTCCGTTTCAAAATGAATCCCCTGTAGATGTACCTTTAGGGTGTCAGTTTGTACCGCCGCACCTGCGCCCTGATGTAATCCGCGAGTTTCATGATGCCAAGACTGCTGGTCATCTGGGAAATCGTAAGACTTTCATTTTAGCCCGACGCCATGTATGGTGGCCTACTATGCGACATTATATTACTGCCTTTATCGACGCATGTTCTGTTTGTGCGCGAAGTAAGGGGGTTCACAAGGCCCCTAGTGGGTGCCTGGTCCCACTTGAGATTCCTAAAGAACCATGGACTCATATCTCTATGGATTTTATTGTAGATTTGCCTCCCTCACATGGAAATACTGTGATTTGGGTGGTCGTCGACCGTTTCAGTAAGATGGCACATTTTATTCCTTTATCTAAGCTACCGTCAGCTCCTGAGCTTTCGCGGTTATTTATCTCGCATATTTTCCGTCTCCATGGCATTCCATCTAATGTAGTTTCCGATCGAGGAGTGCAATTTACTTCGCGTTTTTGGAAGAGTTTCTGTTCACACTTGGGAATTCAGATTCCTTTGTCTTCTGCATACCATCCCCAGACTAATGGGCAGACTGAAAGAACTAATCAAAGTTTGGAACAATACTTGAGATGTTACATTTCTGATGCTCAAGAGCAATGGTCATAATTTATTGATTTCGCTGAGTTTGCATACAATAATGCACCGAGTGAAAGTACTAAGACGTCTCCATTCTTTTGCAATTTTGGGAAAAATCCTAAATCTTCCTCCCTCTCTGGGTCACCTTCCGATTTACCGGCATTGGAAGAGTGGCTCCGGGAGCGGAGAGACATCTGGGCACGCATCCAAGAAAATTTAGAGGCTACACTTAAGATTAAGAAATTCGCCGATCGCCACAGATCTCAGGAACCCGTCCTTCAGGTTGGGAACCTTGTTTGGGTTTCCACTAAGAACATTGCTCTCCGGCAGCTTTCTAGTAAGTTAGGGCCCAAATTTATTGGCCCTTTTCCCATTATTCAGAAACTAAGCAATGTGTCCTTTAAGGTCCAGCTCCCGCGAACCATGAGAATCCCAAATTCTTTTCATGTGTCGCTGTTAGAACCAGCCAAAGAAGCGCCACGTCCATCCTTATCGCCTATTCTAGTTAATAACGAACCTGAATATGAAGTGAACAAGATTCTCGACTCTCGTAAGGTCTGTAATTCTTTGCAATATTTAATTGACTGGGTGGGTTATGGTCCTGAGGAGAGATGTTGGGTTACGGCAAAAGATGTACATGCTAAAGTTCTTGTTAGGAAGTTTCATTGTGAAAATACGTAGAAGCCTGGTGAGGGTCCGGAGGCCCCTCATGAGAGGGGGGGTAATGTCAGGATTCACTTACCCGTCTCCCGGTCCAGCGGCGTCCCCAATGCTCAGCCGCCCGCTGTGCAGCCACCCGCCCTGGAGGGCTGGAGTTACCCGAGCGGATCATTGAAGTACCCAGAGCGTGACACCCATCACCGCTAAGCATTTCCGAAACACTGCCAAAAACTGGAAGCGCAACAAAAAAGTCCCATCCTCGTATATAAACAATGGCTCCCCCCGTAAGTGGCCTAACGCCCAAAAACCCGCTTAGTGCGAGAACCGGACATGAAACATTCGGACCCAGCTGACCCAAAAAAATACTCACCCCTCTACCTTCCTGGTCAGTCTTTGACACGCGGATCCGAATCCAAACCCCTTTCCTCGCAAAAAACACATCATCCACCTGGAGGCCACCTGACTCTCGCTTATTCCGGCTAACTAATTCCCCCACCCGTAACACCCCGAAAAACGCCACCGAAAATGCTGCTTGGAAAAGCCGTACCTCAAATTCCGACGAACAAACCTGAGTAATCCAACCTATGACCCCTTGTAAAATCTCCCAGGAGACCGGACGCCTCCTATCCACTGTCTTATGCTCCCTGTGCCACCCCTTCAGAGCCTGGCTTACCCAAAACATTTTTGTGAAATCTTTCCATCCCGGCAACTTACACAAAAAAGCAAGGGCCGCCAGTTTTTTGTCTGTTACAGACGGGGACTCCCCCCTGCTAATAGCTCCCCCACATACCAGACAAACAGGTCCTGCCTCTCTCCCTCCGCGAGCGGAACACCAAACTCCCTTTCCAGCTCGAACCAGTGCCTCCACACCTTCGAGTAGCCCCCCCGTGTAGAAGGAGTGACCGACCTCTGAATCAGCTCGAACCACCGGCTAAAACGTTCTCCCTCAACCACTCCGGGCACACTTCGCCAACCGCGTTCGCCTTGGGCACCAAGCTCCGAAACCAATCCCACTGCAAACGAGAGAGAGCATCAGGCACCCCGTTCTCAACCCTCGGCACATGAACCGCCCTGAACCATATGTTACACCGCAGACATGCCAGTACCAGCTGGCGCAACAATACAACGTCTGGGAGGGACGATGACGTTTGAGAATTAACCGCCGCCACTACCGCCGTGTTGTCTGAGCGGAAACACACCGCCTTGTTCCTTAAAGACTCCCCCCACAAGACCATCGCCACCACCAACGGGAACAACTCCAGAAATGCCAGGTTCCTGATCAGCTCTGACTCCGCCCACCTCCTTGGCCATGATCCTGCACACACCACCCCTTCAAATAGGCCCCGAAACCGGCCGAACCTGCCACATCCGTAAATAGCTCTACCTCCTCATTCGATCTCATGGGATCCAACCAGTACCCCAGCCCGTTGAACGATTTCAGGAAGGAAACCCACATCCTCACGTCCTCCTTCAGCTCTGCCGTTAGCCGAATAAAGTGATGCGGCTCCCTGATCCCAACTGTCGCCAACGACAACCGGCGCATAAAAACCCATCCCATCGGCAAAACCCTGCAGGTGAAATTCAGCTTGCCCAGTACTGACTGTAGCTGCTTCAGCCGAATATTCCTAAGCCCAATCCCTTCCAGCCCTGTTTCCAAATCCCGCACCTTGTCCGCCAGCAACCTGCAAACCCCTTCCACCGTGTCGATCTCGATCCCGAGAAACTTGATGGATGACGCCGGGCCCTCAGTTTTTTCGTGCGCCACTGGTACTCCGAACCCCCGAAACACCTCCAGCATGCTTGCCAGGATGAGCTTGCACTTGATTCCGTCGGCCCCACACAAAGAAAATCGTCCAAGTAATGCGTTATGGACGCCCCCCCGACCTCCTTCACCACCCACTCCAAAAACGAGCTGAATGCCTCAAAGTATGAGCATGAGATTGAACATCCCATCGGGAGACAGCGGTCCACGTAATACCCCCCCCTCAAACAAACACCCCAATAAATACACACTCTCCGGGTGCAATGGCAACAACCTAAACGCCGCTTCAATATCTGTTTTGGCCATGAGCGCACCCGGGCCCGCTTCCCGCACCATTGCCAATGCAAAGTCGAAGGACGTGTACGCCACCGACGACAACTCCCGGTCAATGCCATCGTTGACCGAACCCCCTTTTGGAAAGGATACGTGGTGAATCAGGCGAAACTTCCCCTTTTCCTTTTTTGCCACTACGCCCAATGGGGACACCACCGGCGGTTCGGTAAACGGTCCCGACATCCGCCCCAATAATACTTCCTTTTCCAGCTTCTGCCTCACCACATCCGGGTGTAGCCTGGCTGACTTCAAATTTTTTACCACCCCCCTTTCCCCGGGAGGTGGCTGACATGGGATCCTAAAACCCTCCCTAAAACCCTCTGCCAGCAACTGCGCGGCCCACCGATCCGGATAGTTATTTAGCCACAGGAGCATCAACTCTCCTTTCACCGGCGTTATTCCTCTATGCAGGGCCTTCCGGGAATCTCCTGAACCCCCCCGTCCTTTCCTGAAACAGCGCCCAACGGAGTGATTACCCCCGCAGGCCGAGCATTCTTGCCGAAATTTACATCCCGTACCGAATTTACACTGGGAATCATTAAATGCCCAGCACACTCCTTTTCTTGTTGCCTCCGCCACCCCTGGAGTGGACGAGGTGGCGCCCCCCTGAAAGGGCGATGAGCTGGCTGCAGCAGCATACACCCCCCCTCCGGGAGTTCATAACCCGCAACCACAGCCCAATGTCCCTATGGTCCCAACCCAACTCGGCACACACCGACATCCGCTGCCGGAATTGCTCGTCATACCTCAGTGATGCCATCCCCCCATAAACCCGGTGTGCTTCCCATATGTTGTCTATGTAACAGAACAGCGGAGAGCAATTCTCCGGGTTCCTTTCTCCCACTACACTCGCCAAGATCGCAAAAGCCTGTAGCCAGTTCCCGAACCTCCTCGGGATCAACCTAAAAGCCCTTCTGTCTTCATCCTCTTCTTTAAAGTGTTCCCTTCCCCTCCCCCATCTATTAGCTCCGAAACGTTCAAGAGGGAGCAGTGTAAAAATATCTACGTACTCCCGCCTCCAAATCTTCTCCTTAACCTCCGGCTTCTGGTGGCCCCCCAATGGGCCCTCGAAGCAGATGTACGAGTGCCCCTTAGCCTGATCCGAAACTGATGCCCCCCTTTTTTCGACCTCTGGACCAGGTCCCTTATCCACCCCCACGCCCGATCCGCTAGCACTGCCCCTGTCTGCACCCCCGCCAGTCTGCAATCTCCAACCATCTCCGTGGGCACTCCCCCCCCTTGCCGACGCCGGGTCCCACACCTCCCGCGGGTCAACCGCCGACTCCGAACCCGTAGCCTCCCATCGATCCAATAACTCCCGCATACCTGTTATAAAATCCCCCAACCAGCCGGAGCCACCCCCCCCCCCCGGCGAGCCCCTCAAACCCTGAGTGCGACTCTTTGTCGGATACGCCGATCAGTAGAGGCTCACCTTGATGAATGGCCCGCCGCTCGGGATGCCCTCCCCACGACCGTCGTCCAGAGATTCGGAGCCTGACTGACCCCGGATCCCACCTCCTGCCAGATGTCCCGATGCACCCGTCGACCCCGATGCCGCTGCTGAAGCTCCAAATGAAGATCATGTCCCACGTGAAATGGCGGTCAGAGCATCAGGATGATGGGCCGGAGAGGCCCGCGCTGAGTCGGCCAGGCTTGCGGCGGCCAGCGCGGGCCTCTCCGGCCCATCGTCCTGATGCTCCGACCGCCATTCCACTCCGGATCCCTTCCTGATCGGACATCGCCTGCTGGGAAAAAAGAAGAGAAGAGGAGCCTGTCCGTTCCATGCAACCCACCCCCCGTGGGCTGGGATGCGGCGCCGGATCATCCGTGGCGCAGGGCCCGCTAAAAGGGGTGGACGCCAGCCGTGCTAGGCCCGGGAGCGGCGACGCCAGCTCGACCGGCCAAACGAGCCCGAACCGGGATACCCGAAGGGGCCAGGGGGTGTGCCGCTTGAGGGGCCCCACACGCATCACTCCAGACGCTGGGGGCCCCTGTACTTTCCCTGTGATAAAAATTAGGAGCCCCTGTGGCGTCTAAAAAGACACCCAGGGCTCCTGTACCTGCTGAAAAGGGGGCCTGACCAGCGTCCATGAGGACCATGGGGGCTCCCCATCTTTGGCCCCCGCTGTGTGCTGGATTAAGAGCCCCAGAGGCATCATAAAAGACGCCTGGGGCTCCTGTACCTGTATCAGAGGGAGCCCGCCCAGCGTCCGCAAGGACCCCCCGTCTTGTGTCCCCCCCGCCTTGCCTTATTAGGAGCCCCGGCGGTGTCAGAACAGACGCCCGGGGCTCCAGCACCAGAGCACCAGCACCAGAGCAGGCGGCCCCGCGCTGGCCGCCTGCTCGCATCTCTGTCCTGGCAGGGGCAGAGCTCCGCCCCCTGCCTCTCTCTCGCCGCAAAGGAGGGGGCGGAGCCTCTCCCCGCAGCCCAACTGAACTCGGCGGGGAGGACAGCTCCCCAGATGGCGGCGGCCTCGTGAGCCGGCGCGCGCGGCCACTCCGGGATCGTGGCCGCGGCGCCGCAACAGGTAGGTCCCTCTGGACCTTGGGGGGTGCCGCCGACGGAGCCTTCCAGGCACGGGAGGCGGGAGGAGGGGGGCAGACCCGGGCCCCCGCAGCCCCACGAGAGCAGGAGGGGTAAAGGGGGCTCCCCCGCCACATAGTGCAACTGCCCGCCTCATCCGTCGGGACCGCCCGGGAGGAGGGGGCCGGAGACAGCAAACTCCTTACCCAGGCCTCGCCTCGCCGCTCCACCTCCCGGCGCAGTAACGACATTAGGGCTTCCATGCTAGGGTTCTGGACGGGCGTCAGTACTGACCGCACGTTCCAGCGAAGATATCAGGGGCCAAAGAGGAAGAGGAGGGGGGACCTGCCCCTTTATACTCCCCCTCCCCCTCTCCCCCTCCCCTGAGGTCACTTCCCCCGATCTCTTCCCCCAATCCCATGGCTGGTCAGCTTCCAACAGGAAGCGCAGGCCAGTCATGGGGCTGCCGGCCTTAAAGGGCCGGCGCCCTTCTTTCTATCAGTCACATATTTTACCCTTGTCCACTGCTCAACTCTCGTAACCATTCTTAAAGAAACAAGGAGACTTCAGGGTTGATACTGTGAACTCTTTATTTAAAAGGGGCAACTTAAATTTGTAAATGAAACGGGCCTGGTTGTGATGAAACATCACCTTGCCCCTTATGGAGTTATTGTGCCTAGTGCTGTCGCTCAGCATATAAACATATTTGTACAAACATAGAAGGTTGATGGCAGAAGGAGACCATGTGTTCTATCTAGTCTGCCCTTATGTGTATACTGTATGTTCTCTTTTTCTTAGGATAGATGTATGCTTATCCCAGACATGTTTAAAGTCACTGTCTGTCAATGTTTCAACTACCTCTGCTGGAAGTTTGTTCCAAGCATCTACTACTCTTTCTGTAATATAATATTTTCTAACATTGCTCCGTCCTGATCTTCCCTCCGACCGCTTCAGGTTGGGCCCCTTGTTCTATCAATAAGTTTCTTCTTAAAAACACTTCCTTCCTGAACCTTATTCAATCCTTTTGTATATTTAACTCTTTCAGTGGCAAGCACATAGATTCTACATGCTCGCTTCTACTCCTTTTAAGTGCCAAGCATGTAGAATCTAGTGCCTGGCTTTCCCCCCTGTTACAGTAAAAACCAACTAAAAAAAACACTCACCTGACCCCTCTGTGACCAAACCGGTATTGAATGTGTCTGTGTGCATATGTATGTACCACTCAATTCTTGTCTCCCCTCCCACTTGGGTTTCACCTTTATCTAACCCTCACATGCCAGGTCAATGCTGATAACCCACTAAAATGTGTCCTTTCCTACTCACATCCTCCCCCCCTCCCACCTAGTAATATATACTGAGTGGTTGGGGGTAATAAAACTCCAGTGTGGAAACCAAAAAAACAGATCACAAAGTCCTCTTCTGCTTGTGTCACCCCTCCCTTGGAATGTGGTCAGTTGGTATCATATAGCAGAAATGAGATTGGAATATTCTGAGGCTGTGATACCAACACCAGCCCCCTGGTGGGAGTGGGAGAGGGAGACCCACTGTTCTGGGGCCTATAAGCATGGCTGGCAAGAATGGCGAGAGATTCTAATCTGACCATCAAGAGTGACACACGCTGGCTTTTAACATCCAAGCAGAATAAGACCAGAAAGCGTGTAAGGACTTTATTCGAATCCATGAGCCCACTACAACAAGCCAGGTACACTTAGAAAGCTTAACATGTCTACTTTCAGAGAATAAGTTTGTGGGGGTATTCCAAATGTAAAGGGTTGTTTTGGTAGAATTTTCAAGTACAATTATTCTTACACACCTGCTTTACTTTGGGATGTTTGCCAACTCTTGCCTTGACAGTAGCTATGCATGTTGAGCATTGCTCTGTTCCGGGGATGTTGCTTTTTCAGATTTAAGTTGTTTTTTTCTGGTTTGCATATTAGCCTCGATTCAGAGAGACAAAAAAAAACTTCCGTTTTAGTGCCGATCTGTTTTTTTTTGTGAAATGTTTCCGTTCTCGTATGAGTGTACGAGCGATTCTATGCATGCATTGAAAACCTTCTGTAAAGTTTCCGTCCGTTCGTACGGCAGATTACGAATACTAAGATGTCATTTTCCATCCAGACTTTTCCGTTTCATTTCCACATGTTACAACGCAGGCTTTCATTTTTGCCCTTTTCCCATCGTATCCTCCAACGAATCCTTTACGTTTCCCGTTCGATTCTGTTTCCCTTTTTCAATAAATATTTGTCCAGACGGAAATCATTACGATCTTGCGCCTGCGCACTACAAACTTAACTCATTAAAGTGCTCGCCTACATATTTGCCAGCCTCACTTCTACTACAATGTTTAGCTAAATCACTTAGCACTGTCCTCCATCCCCCCTGTATGGTCCAAACACCTAAATCTGGACTTCAAAAGCCAGAGGGCCCTCGCCACCATGGGCTGGGTTTTGTATAGTGCCCAATTAGAGAACCCCTGGCCCGCATTCTGCAGGCAAAGAATGGGCATCAGGAGCAAGGGCAGGAGTGGATATCCAGAATCCCCTGAAAGAATGTAAAAATACTAACATAAAATACACATTCTAAGCTACAATATTGTTTAACATGTCATCAAGGGCTAAAAACAGCAATAGGTTAAGTCATGAGTCATCAATTATATTCATTGCCATACAGTGAAAATGGATTGATGGAATGTGAGAAAACTTACCCTGGAGCCATCCACCAGATAATTCTCCTGACTCAAACTGATGAAATAAGCCGGAGCTCTGCAATATATAAGCATCATGGGACGACCCTGGATGCCCTGCAAGAACACTGAGGAATCGCATAGCTGGACCAAAGACTGCTTGTATGTTGTGTGAGTAGCACATCTTGCGGTTCCTGCAACCAAATATAAAATAATTACACAAAGCAAAGGTAACCGACTTAAACAAGAACCCCTACAACAATTAAGATTCAAGTTCAACAATCCAAATATAATTCACAAAGGACATAAGTCTAAAAAAATATAGCAATTATATGGATGTGTGGGAAAATAAATGTTTACATGCTAAGGACTAATTAAGGTCAGCATTAAAATGCTTCTATAAGGCATACATATAAGGAATGATTCAGGTATGCATTGCTATACAATTTATGGCCTCGGCCATGCTGATACTTGCAATGCCTTGGTGCTAAAGGCGTGCAGACTCCTCCACACAGCCGCAAAACATGTTCAGCAATAGCAATCTGAGCCCTCAAAGGTCCCGTAAGTGGATCGGAAATGAAACGGATTTATAGGGTGGTGATCCGTCGGAAATCAGCTCTCTGAATCAGACAGAAACCCATCCCAACAACGGAAGTTATCTGAACGAACGGAAAATTTCCGATTTTGTTTGGAAAATGATCCGAACTAAAGGAAATGTTCCAATTTGCTTCCGTTCATCGAAAGCGCATTCCCGAACGTTCATACGAATGAAAAATGAACGTAAAAAAGCAAAAAAATTACAAACACCCACCAAAACTTTCACAGACAGCTACAGAAGTCCAGACGAATGTGTCTTTGAATCGAGGCTATTGTTTTTTTAGGAAAATGTGGCTTTGATTCTTCCTTTTTATTCTTTTTTAGGGGAACCAAATAATTGATTGAGGGATTACTTCCAGAAAACTACGCCCACATAAACAAGCCTGGTACGCCTAGAAAGCTTGAGGTGTGTACTTACAGAAAATATATAGTTTGTAGGGGGTATTTCAAATGTTTTTCTGGAAAAACTGCATAGAGCATAGCTTAGTTGTATTTTATCTGAATATCTCCTAAAGCGCTGTTTCAGTTTGGGGGAGTCTCCTGGGCAGGAAAGGGTGTCTACCTATACATATGTGGTACCGCTGTAACCGGGAGAAATTGGGGTTTCACACGCAATAAAATTTTATTGACAAACTTTTTTTATTACAAAAAAATACTGCAAATTGCAAAAAATTTATTTTTTAAAAATTTTTTTGCACATCTCACCCAAAAGTATTGAGAATACACTAAAACTAGGCCATACAAGACATTTCATGTTGAAGCCCAGGCCCTGCTGAAAAAACAATGTAGCGATAACCTTTATCGCCAGAGGGCTTCCCCGCCAGAGACGTCCTTTTCCCAATGGTGAGAGGTGCTGCAGGAATTCCAGAGTCATCCGTGAGGAACCAGGAACAGCCCTTACAATCAGTATAACAATAGCAGTCTGTAGCACAATCAGTATAACAATAGCAGTCTGTAGCACAATCAGTATAACAATAGCAGTCTGTAGAACAATCAATAACACAATGGCAGTCTGTCTGGGACATGCTCAAGAAAATGAAAGTAATGGGTCTATGCAAAAACAGTGCCTTTAAAATCCAATGGCAGAGTCTGTCACAATGCCCCCTTTTTGTGGAACACCCGGCAGACCCGGATTGACCCTGTTCGGGTTAACGTGGGGCTGTACGGACTCTTGTTATGGGCAGAGTTCTGTGTAAGGACAAGTCTGCAAATAGTGAGTAACAGGGCTAAACATTGACGTGGGCTGTACATAGGAATCGGTCATGGGTGGGGTCCAAACACTGGGATATTGTGGCGTTGGTGAGTTCAGCACCAAAGTCCTTGGTTGGATGTGTGCACAGGTGCTTTGCTTTCTTATAGCTGGTCCAAGTTTCAATCTCTTTCCGTGGAAGTTGATCGGAGAATCCACAATCTTCTGCACATCTACATCATCGTAAAAGGAGACAAAACCATAACCCTTAGAAACGCCAGAGGCATCCCTAATAATTTTGACATTCTTTACAGCGCCATACTTTGAAAAAAAATACTTAATTTCATGCTGCAATCCGACGGTCAATGCCCCCAACAAAAATAGTGTTTGGCATAAGTTTCCCTTCTGGAACGACGTAACCTGATGGCTGATCCTCTTCTTGGCTTCTTGTAACAGACATGACATGATGCAGACGAAACCCCTGGGTCTCCCCGACCAGTGGGCTGGAGTCAGCAGCTGGCACAGAGGTAGCGTAGGCAGAAGTCATTGGTCCTAGATCATTTCCCAATAGTACTTCTGCAGGTAAGTTGTCCATAAGTCCCACATGTACCCTGCCGGATCCAGCGCCCCAGTCAAGATGTACTCGGGCGGTGGGGAGTCAAAACACAGCTCCTCCCGCCACCCTTACTGCAACGGTGTGTCCGGTGCGGTCTTTGTTCTTGACCAAATGAAGTTGGAGCAAGGTAAGTGTGGCTCCGGTGTCGCGTAATCCTTGCGCGGTGCGCCCATTGACTCGTACCTCCTGGCGATGGTGCTGTCGGTTGTCTTGGATGGCCGCTTGTACGGGATCAGCTTCATACAGTACCCCCAGATACTCTTCCGAACTGCTCTCAGCTTCCAAACAGTGTGCCGCAGGAGTACGGGAGGTGGAAGGTTGTGTTTGCCTCCATGTGTTTCGGGGAGGCTCTAGGGCGCAATCCCTGCGATAATGTCCCCATTGTTTGCAACGATGGCACTGAACTGTGGAGCGGTTCGGTTGCTGCGCTGGCCTATGTGGCGCAGAGTCACGAATTGGCGCTGAAGCCACAGGTGCTTGAAATTTGATGGGAGGTGGTGGTTTTGGAGCAGACTGTTCTGTCCGGCAAGCATCGGTGTACTCGTCGGCTAGACGAGCAGCCTCAGGTAGCGTTAGAGGCCTCCGGTCACGTACCCACTCTCTTAGCTCTGGTTGCAGGGCATTGAGAAAATGTTCTAGTAAAAACAACTGTAGTACATCCTCAGCGGTTGTGGCTTGGCATCCAGTGACCCAGTGTGATGCTGTATGATGGAGGCGACATGCCCACTCCGTGTAAGAATCCCCTCCCTTCTTTTGGGATTCCCGAAATCGTCGCCTGTAGGCTTCCGGGGTGACAGCGTACCGGGCTAACAAAGCCTCCTTTACCAGATGGTAGTGTGCTAAGTCCGCATCAGGGATGGCCCGGAAAGCATCGGAAGCTTTCCCAGATAGTTTCCCTGATAATATGGTGACCCATTCCTCCGTGGGTACCCGGTGTAAGGCGCACTGCCGTTCAAAATCGGCCAAAAATCCGTCAATCTCGTCGTCACTTTCCTGGAAGGATTTAAATGCTGCAAATGGAATCTTTCTCCCCCCAGTGTAACTGAGGCTGAGAGGCTGCTGGGTTGAAAGTCGCCGATCTTCCCTTCGCTTACTGGCCTCTGCCTCCGCTGCGGCGAAGACTCGGTCGATCAGTTCCTGTGATGGATTCGGGCCATAGACCGACAATCTGTTCCGAACCGCTTGAACGAGAGCAGCGTCTTCATCGGCCTCTATATTGGTTTCGGTCCTCACTGCTGCACGATCCATTTCGATCAGCTCGGCTATCAGTTCCTGACGTGGGCAGTTGCTAGCTGACCTTCCCCGGCTCTTGAGTAGATCCTTCAGGGTCCGCCCTTTCAGCTTGTCATACTGACTCTCCATCAGTGAGAGGTGCTGCAGGAATCCCAGAGTCATCCGTGAGGAACCAGGAACAGCCCTTACAAGGGCTAGTGAATTGTAATATAACACAATCAGCAGAACAATAGCAGTCTGTAACACAATCAGTAGAACAATAGCAGTCTGTATCACAATCAGTAGAACAATAGCAGTCTGTAGCACAATCAGTATAACAATAGCAGTCTCTAATACAATCAATAACACACTGGCAGTCTGTCTGGGACATGCTCAAGAAAATGAAAGTAATGGGTCTATGCAAAAACAGTGCCTTTAAAATCCAATGGCAGAGTCTGTCACAAACAATATATAATTTTCCCTGGAAAACCCTTCAAAAATCAATGTTGAACATGTGTAGCGCAAACTAGTAAAATGTGGTCTGGCGCTTAAAGGGTTAACCTTCAGTGTTTTTAGAAAACAGACAGGAAAGACCAAAAACCCTAAAAAGGGAGACAGAAAAAAAAAGGTTAGGGTTTGGGCTTTTTGGTACCAACCCAACAAGTTGAACACAAGAGGGATGGGATGTAGGAAGCCATCCTGGAGGACTAATGTAAGTACCATTACCAGTATGACTAACTGCAGTTTTCCCCTAGCATCTTACTTCAGGGTGGGCACAATGCCTTCAAAACCTTTAATCCAAAGACCTTCTGTCCTTGGGCCAGCAATTCCACCTTATAGTGCTACAGAAATCTGTGCAGAGATAACTAAGTTGCCGCCTTGCAAATTTCTTCAAGGGAAATGCCGCCATTGTATGCCCAAGAAGCTGATACTACCCTGGTAGAGTGTGCCCTAAACCGAACCTTCACTCCCAAGTCGATGTTTAAATAATGCGAAGTAATCATAGAGTGCTGAATAAAGCTTTAAAAAAAAGCAATTCTGTGAGTACTCACCTGTAAAATTGTTTTGTTCTTGCATGGCAAGGCCCGCTTCGCTATTCATAACAGTTGGGTTATTCCGCCACAAGGTGGCGCAGTGGTACTGCAGAAAGCTGTGGCATGTCCCGGCTCCCTATAAAAACGGGCTTAACCATAGAGTTCCCCAGCGTAGACAAGCAGTGAGACAAGAAGTCGGAAGAGAATAAAGTAAAAAATGTGAAAAAAGTAAAAAACCCCCAATTAACTTGGAACAATCACTATAAAGAGGCAACCAAGAATAACGATAGGGTGGGGTGAAGCGGGCCATGCCATGCAAGAACAAAAACAATTCTACAGGTGAGTACTTACATAATTGCTTTTTTCTTTATTGCATGGCACAGCCCGCTTCGGTATTCATAACAGTTGGGACATGCAAAAGCAGTGTCCAAAGTAGGGTGGGATCCCCAATAAGTAACGTCCGGCAGTTCAAGTCACTACTGCCTGAAGCACCTTGTGGCCAAAAGCAGCATCCGCTGAGGCCTTAACATCAACCTTATAAAACTTGGAAAAAGTATGAACAGAAGACCAAGTAGCGGCCTTGCAAACTTGTTCAACAGAAGCTTGATGCTGAAAAGCCCAAGAGGCACCAATAGCACGAGTGGAATGAGCAGTAATAGTAAGTAGTAAGGGAGGTTCCTTTCCCTAAGCAGAATAGGCTTGAACCACCGCCTGACGGATCAACTTGCTGATAGTGGATTTAGCCGGAGGCAAACCCTTTTTAGGTCCAGAAGTGAAAACAAAAAGAGCATCAGTGTCAGGGATCGCCGGACACCCTTCTTTCATAAGCTAACAATCCCCAATCTCCACCGCCTCTTGTGCCTATAGACAAGCCCCTGCTTGCTGGAGACACGGGTTATGCCTCTCCAGACTCGGTTGCCCCCAGGACTTACTGGCGCAAAGATTGCTGGCTTATGGTGAAGACAGGTGAACAGCGGGGTATCCCAAATTGGAAGTTCAGGCGGGCAGAGTCTGAAACGTCGAGTCCAGCAGGTTTTAGGCAAGAATGGTCGAGACGGACAGGGGTCAAAGCCGGGTGGTCACAGGGCATGGTATCCCAGGGGTTAGACGGAGAATGGTCGAGACAAGCAGGGGTCAAAGCCGGGTGGTCACCAAAACGCGGTATCAAAGGGGTGAAGCAGAGACGTGGTCAGACAGGCAGATAGTCGGTGCGGGCAGCGGACAGGAGTGGTCAAAGACGGAGCCGGATCAAAACACACTAAACGCAATTCCAACAGCACACCCAAGCTAATAATGGCTATAACGGGCGCTGATGGCCAGGGTCAGGTCATCTTTAAAGGGGAAAAGGTTTCCAAACAGAGTCCCACAGACACCAAAATTGATGTACTGAGGAGCAGTGGTTGTGTTTAGGTGCGCTTTAAAATATGATTAAAAAATCACTTATTTGTTATCAATATATACCAAAACAATTGTTACAGTGTGGAACTTTGAGCTTGGTAGAAACTGGTTATCCACTCAGCTGGGCTTACTTTAATAAGCAAAAATATTCAAATTCCACGTGCAGTTCTCTATGCTAGCGCAGTTGTTATCAAAAGTAAGCTAAATCAGGTAAGTATAGAGATGAATAAATTCGCCGAGGCCCGGGGGTACACAACCTGCCCAGGGCCTTTGAGGGTACGACTTGTAGTATATTGGATTGTTGAATCAGTTGCACCTGGGTTCTCCTTTGGGGTCCTTCCAGGCTGTATTTCAATGATTGCCCATATCCTTCTTAATGATAAGGCATTTATTGATCACACAAAGTCTTTTAAAAAGTTCGGGGGAGGGGGATGAGGGACAGGGAGGTGGCTGCAGTGAAGAGATGTAAGGCGGAGTGTGTCTTTTTCATCCAGCTGGAGACCCGCTCTGAGCTGAAGGGGTTAATTCCTGGTGCAGATTTCCAGTGCGCACGAGCGGTTGCAGCTCCACCCAGCCAGACGCCAGCGGTAACGCCTCTCCCCCTTCAGCGCCAGCCGGAACTAAATGTTTTAGGGAGGGAGAGGGGCAGAGGACCCCCAAAAGGGCCGAGGCTTCCTCCTACGCTGAGGCAGCTTCCCATCCTTGGCTAGAACATCAAGACGTTCCACAAATAGCCGCAGCCCCACGAAGGGGAGGCCAGTGAGAGCTTTCTTAGCTGCAGCGTCAGCTGCCCACTGGCGCAACCAGACAGAGCGATGCATAGCCACCAAGAGGGCAGAGGTCCTACCACACAGCCACACAACATCATCCATAGCAGTAAGGATAAATGCCACAAAATCAGAGCAAAGTAAGCGAGTCCTATATTTCTCCCCCACACTACCAGCTGTTGCGCCATCAATGAGACGCTTGAGCAGCTTCTTAAGGGCAATAGCAGTAATGGCAGCAGCACATACAGGGCGCAAGCCAGCCCCCACACAGGGACAAGCATGGCAGGCCACTTGATCCATGCGCCGGTCCTCACCGTCTCTCAGAGTGGTAGTGTCAGGGGAAGGCATGACCGAAGTATTGGACAAGCCTAGCACGGGACCGTTTACTTCAGGGGGAAATGACCACCTCTTAACAAGATCAACAGGAAAGGGATACCTTTTATCCAAACCCTTGGGCACAGCAGGCAACCTGTTAGGATGTTCCCATTCTTTAAGCACCAAGGTGGTAAAATTTTCCTGCTCAGGGAACTCTAGACACTGTTTACCAGGGTGAAAAAGCTCCCCCTGCTTTCTTTTAGCTACCTCAGGGGCAGCAATGTGCAAAATTTCAAAAATATGTGACAGATTATCATGTGTCCTCAGGGTACCATGATTCCTCTCCGGACGCAGACCCAGGGTCACTATCGCAACCCTCCTGCTGGTTCCCAGAGGAGTCAGAATCCTGGGAGAGCTCCCCCATCTCAAGGGGGTGACAGCAACCAAGATCATCAATCCCCACATACATCTCAGTAAGGGGAGCAGACCTGGGGTCCAGGTGTCTTTTCTTGCCAGAGGCCTTCCTAGGAACATTCCTAGCAAGCTGCTTTTCAATGTTAGCCACCCGCAGAGCCAAAGCAGAATGTGACTCCCTGCCATTATTCCCCTCTCTGGGGCCCAATTGCAGGAGCGGGGGAGTAGGTGAAGCCGAGTGAGGCGCAGAGCGGGGAAGCGAAGCAGGCAAACCAGCTTGAAGCACAAGGACGCTTTCAGCGCATGGCACGCACATCGTGACACTGTTACAGGGGATACCCTCTCTTGTTGCTGACTCTGTAAGTGGCTGCTTGGAAGTGGTGAGTTAAAGCAGGATCTCCTGTGGTAAGTTTTGGGAAACTGAGCTCATTGGGTAAGTAAAATATAGTAAACTGTGTTTTATTTTTGTGAATCAGTGTGTTAATGCTGGCACAAATTTAAACCAAAGAAAAAAAAAAAGTTTTTTTTTTTTCTCTTTCCTGGATTCCTGCTGAGGCCTAATTGAGGCAGGTGTGTTATAAGGCCACACACACAGCTCTTGGAGCGTGCTCTTGTTGCTGACTC
Source organism: Gastrophryne carolinensis (assembly GCA_027917425.1). NCBI lineage: Eukaryota > Metazoa > Chordata > Amphibia > Anura > Microhylidae > Gastrophryne > Gastrophryne carolinensis. The sequence goes on along the minus strand of CM051241.1, from coordinate 18,452,107 downwards.
TGTAAGTGGCTGCTTGGAAGTGGTGAGTTAAAGCAGGATCTCCTGTGGTAAGTTTTGGGAAACTGAGCTCATTGGGTAAGTAAAATATAGTAAACTGTGTTTTATTTTTGTGAATCAGTGTGTTAATGCTGGCACAAATTTAAACCAAAGAAAAAAAAAAAGTTTTTTTTTTTTCTCTTTCCTGGATTCCTGCTGAGGCCTAATTGAGGCAGGTGTGTTATAAGGCCACACACACAGCTCTTGGAGCGTGCTCTTGTTGCTGACTCTGTAAGTGGCTGCTTGGAAGTGGTGAGTTAAAGCAGGATCTCCTGTGGTAAGTTTTGGGAAACTGAGCTCATTGGGTAAGTAAAATATAGTAAACTGTGTTTTATTTTTGTGAATCAGTGTGTTAATGCTGGCACAAATTTAAACCAAAGAAAAAAAAAAAAGTTTTTTTTTTTTCTCTTTCCTGGATTCCTGCTGAGGCCTAATTGAGGCAGGTGTGTTATAAGGCCACACACACAGCTCTTGGAGCGTGCTCTTGTTGCTGACTCTGTAAGTGGCTGCTTGGAAGTGGTGAGTTAAAGCAGGATCTCCTGTGGTAAGTTTTGGGAAACTGAGCTCATTGGGTAAGTAAAATATAGTAAACTGTGTTTTATTTTTTTGAATCAGTGTGTTAATGCTGGCACAAATTTAAACCAAAGAAAAAAAAAAAAGTTTTTTTTTTTTCTCTTTCCTGGATTCCTGCTGAGGCCTAATTGAGGCAGGTGTGTTATAAGGCCACACACACAGCTCTTGGAGCGTGCTCTTGTTGCTGACTCTGTAAGTGGCTGCTTGGAAGTGGTGAGTTAAAGCAGGATCTCCTGTGGTAAGTTTTGGGAAACTGAGCTCATTGGGTAAGTAAAATATAGTAAACTGTGTTTTATTTTTGTGAATCAGTGTGTTAATGCTGGCACAAATTTAAACCAAAGAAAAAAAAAAAAGTTTTTTTTTTTCTCTTTCCTGGATTCCTGCTGAGGCCTAATTGAGGCAGGTGTGTTATAAGGCCACACACACAGCTCTTGGAGCGTGCTCTTGTTGCTGACTCTGTAAGTGGCTGCTTGGAAGTGGTGAGTTAAAGCAGGATCTCCTGTGGTAAGTTTTGGGAAACTGAGCTCATTGGGTAAGTAAAATATAGTAAACTGTGTTTTATTTTTGTGAATCAGTGTGTTAATGCTGGCACAAATTTAAACCAAAGAAAAAAAAAAAAGTTTTTTTTTTTTCTCTTTCCTGGATTCCTGCTGAGGCCTAATTGAGGCAGGTGTGTTATAAGGCCACACACACAGCTCTTGGAGCGTGCTCTTGTTGCTGACTCTGTAAGTGGCTGCTTGGAAGTGGTGAGTTAAAGCAGGAGTTAAAAGAAGAAGTTACAAGCAGAAGTTCGGAAGCTGTAAGTATCTGCCTTGATTTCATATTATTATTTTAAGTGTTGTAAATTCTACACTTGGTGTTCCCACAAATTCATACAATGGGTTCCATGCCTAACAATGCTGTTCAGTGTACATCTTGTGCTATGTATGCACTTCTTGATCAATCGGTCGATGGTGAATATATATGCCCCGGATGCCTGCGAATCTCTGATTTGGAAGCCGTGATTCACGATCTAAATAAGCGATTGGCAACACTGAGAGAAATTGTTATCATGCAAAAGAGTCTGGATCTCACTGATCTGGCACTACATGGCTCAGGGTCAGGGGAGGGTGGTAGTATGGGGGGAGAGGAAAAGCAGGAAAATGAGGCAGCTAGCTGGATAACAGTTAGAAGGCGGGGTAGGGGTAAAAGTTACAGGGAGGCTAGCCCTGAACAGGCACCTCCAAACAAGTTTGCCCGGTTGGCAGATGAGGAGGATGTTAGCTCAGGAATGGCAGAGCTGCAGCAAGACACATCTGTCGGCTCCAGTAAGGAAGGGAGGGGAAATGGGAGAACAGGGCAGGCAAGACAGGTGCTGGTAGTGGGTGACTCTATTATTAGGGGAACAGACAGGGCAATCTGTCACAAAGACCGGGATTGCCGAACAGTGTGTTGCCTTCCTGGGGCAAGAGTACGGCATGTAGCGGAGCGGGCTGACAGATTGTTGGGAGGGGCTGGCGTGAACCCAGCGGTCATGGTGCATATTGGCACTAATGACATAGGAAGAAGTAGGTGGAAGGTCCTAAAAAATGATTTCAGGGACTTAGGCCGTAAGCTTAAGGCAAGGACCTCAACTGTAGTATTCTCAGAAATACTACCAGTACCAAGAGCCACACCAGAGAGGCAGCGGGAGATTAGAGATGTAAACAGGTGGCTCAAAAATTGGAGTAAAAAGGAGGGGTTTGGGTTCTTAGAGAACTGGGCCGACTTCACAGTGGGCTACAGGTTCTTTGGCAGGGATGGGTTGCACCTCAATGGGGAGGGTGCATCTGTTCTGGGGGAGAGGATGGCTAAAAGGTTAGAGGAGTGTTTAAACTGAGCATTGGGGGGGAGGGTAAAAGCTATTACAAAGGGGAAGTTAGGAAAGAAAGTGACAGTGGGTGTAGACATGAAACTGGGGGTGGAGAGGGGGGAGGGGTTAGCACATCTAGCAGGAATAAGGGCAATATACAGAATTATCAAAATTGTCATAAGCATTTGAAATGCATGCTTACAAATGCTAGAAGCTTGACTAATAAAATGGATGAACTAGAACTGATAATAACAGAAGAACAATATGATATAGTGGGGGTAACAGAGACCTGGCTGGATGAAAGCTATGACTGGGCAGTAAATTTACAGGGATACTGTGTGTTTAGGAGGGACCGTAACAAACGCAAAGGGGGTGGAGTCTGCTTAATTGTAAAATCCTCTCTACAGCCTGCTCTGCGGGAGGATATATGTGAGGGGAATGACCATGTGGAGTCGGTATGGGTAGAAATACATGGAGGGAGAAACAAAAATAAAATACTGATGGGGGTTTGCTATAAACCTCCAGATATATCCGAATCCATAGAAAATATGATGCTAAGGCAAATAGATATAGCCGCTAAAATAAATGAGGTAGTGATTATGGGGGACTTTAACTACCCAGATATAGACTGGGATGCTGAAACATGTGTTTCGCAGAAAAGTAATAGTTTTTTATCTAAAACAAAAGATGGCTACCTTTCCCAACAAGTACAAGCTCCAACAAGGGGGAAAGCCATATTGGACCTAATACTAACCAATGTACCAGACAAAGTAATAAAGGTACAGGTTGGGGGACACCTTGGAAGCAGTGATCATAATATCATTAATTTCCAATTAGCAGTCACTAGGGTGCCTTATCAAGGAGTCACAAAAACGCGGGACTTCAAAAAGGCAAAGTTTGACCAACTTAGAGATGCCCTACACTGCATTGACTGGGAAAATGTCCTTAAGAACAAAAGCATGGACGCTAAATGGGATATTTTCAAAGGAATACTTAATTTTCAGTGTGACAGATATATACCTTACAGGAATAAAACTATTAGACACACATGTAAACCGATGTGGCTAAATAAAAAGGTTAAGGGGGCAATAAACAACAAAAAAAAGGCATTTAAACGTTTAAAGCAGGAAGGGACAGCGGAAGCGTTAAAAAACTATAAAGAAGAAAATAAACAATGTAAACAACAGATAAGGGCAGCTAAGCTGGAGACAGAAAGACTGGTCGCGAAAGAGAGTAAAACTAACCCCAAATTATTCTTTAGCTACATAAACCGTAAAAGGTACAAACCTGAGGGTGTGGGCCCCCTGAAAAGCAAGGATGGGACCCCTATAGAGGGAAATGAGGAGAAAGCTAATTTGCTTAACAACTTCTTTGCTTCTATATTCACAAAAGAATTTGACATGCCCAGTGAAATGCAGGGGAATAACCGAAACCCTCCATTAAATGTCACTGGTCTAACCAAGGAAGAAGTCCGGCACCGTCTCAAGCAGATGAAAATCGATAAATCGCCGGGACCAGATGACATACATCCTCGTGTTTTAAGGGAGTTATGTACAGTAATAGACAAGCCGTTATTTCTAATATTTGTGGATTCCATAACTACAGGGTTTGTTCCGATGGATTGGCGCTTGGCAAATGTGGTGCCAATATTCAAAAAGGGATCTAGGGGGGAACCTGGGAACTACAGACCGGTAAGCTTAACATCTGTGGTGGGCAAGCTGTTTGAAGGTTTCTTAAGGGATACTATCCTGGAGCACCTTGGGGAAAATGACCTTATTACTCCATATCAGCATGGATTTATGAGGAATCGCTCCTGCCAGACAAACCTGATCGGCTTTTATGAGGAGGTAAGTTCAAGATTGGATCAGGGGGAGTCATTGGATATCATATATCTTGACTTTTCTAAAGCATTTGATACTGTGCCACATAAAAGGCTGGTACAAAAGATGAGAATGCTTGGACTGGGGGAAAACGTGTGCAGATGGGTGGGAAATTGGCTTAGTGATCGGAAGCAGAGGGTGGTTATCAATGGTACACACTCAGATTGGGTCACTGTTACTAGTGGAGTACCACAAGGGTCAGTTCTGGGACCAATTCTCTTCAATATATATATAAATGACATTGGGTATGGATTAAACAGTAAAGTCTCAATCTTTGCAGATGATACTAAGCTGAGTAAAGTAATTAAAACAAAGGAGGACAACAGGCAACTACAAACAGATTTAGATAAATTGGAAGCATGGGCAGTTAAATGGCAAATGAAGTTTAACACAGATAAATGTAAGGTTATGCACATGGGAAGGAGAAATATGTGTCATGATTACACACTAAATAAAGAAACACTTGGTAAAACAACAATGGAAAAGGATCTAGGGGTTTTAGTTGACAATAAGCTCAACTGTAGTAATCAATGCCAGGCAGCTGCTGCCAAGGCAAACAGGATCATGGGGTGCATCAGGAGGGGCATGGGTGCTCATGACCAGAGCATCATTTTACCCCTGTACAAGTCACTGGTCAGACCCCATATGGAATACTGTGTACAGTTCTGGGCACCTGTGCTTAAGAAGGACATATCAGAACTGGAGCACGTTCAAAGAAGGGCAACAAAGTTAATAAAAGGAGTGTGGGGGCTAGAGTACCCGGAAAGATTGTCCAAGTTAGGCTTATTTAGTCTAGAAAAAAGACGATTGAGGGGTGATCTAATAACTATGTATAAATATATTCGGGTTCAATACAAGGATCTGTCCCACAATCTATTTATACCCCGGAGTGTAACCATAACCCGGGGGCATCCACTAAGGTTAGAGGAAAGGTGCTTTCTCCACCAACATAGGAGGGGATTCTTCTCTGTAAGAGCAGTGAGACTATGGAACTCGCTGCCAGAGGAGGTAGTGATGAGGGATACATTAAAAATGTTCAAAAGTGGCCTTGATGCCTTCCTGGCATGTAATAACATTTCCGGCTGGGGGGCGGAGCTTGCCATGGAGAGGTGAAGACGTGCGAGCGGACCGCTCCCGGCAGCCAAAGCTTTTTATCAGCATTTTAGGCTTTTCTGGAAAGCGCAATTATTGAGGACTGTATCATCCACTATCGGAGACTATCGCCTTAACATACGCGGAGAAGCAGACGGTGATTATACCCGGCCTGTGGAGCGGCAAACGGTGCCGGGTGGTGGGCGGCGGCGCTGCAGGATCCACCTCACCTGCCTTACCTGTTTCACCTGGGCTGTGGAGCCGGAGCCGGTTGGAGCGGCGGCGGCGGAGATCGGGGGGAGGCGGTGAGCCTCGGATCCCTTGGGGATCCACCCCGCGGCTTTGGACAGCAGAGCCGGAGGGAGCGGCACGACGGAGGGGCCGCTTACCCGGCGGCGAGCGGCGCGCTGAGGGCTACGAGCGACAGAGCCGGCGGGAGAGGCGTGACGGAAGGGCCGCTTACACAGAGGCGTGCGGTGCGTTGAAGGAAGCCGCCGGCCGGAGGTCTGTCCACAGCCGGCAGTGGGGCTGGAGCGGTGGAGAGTGAGGAGAGTGAGTAGAGTGAAGAGGGTGGAAGTGGCGAGCTCCGTGGTTGATGGAGTCCCCCCTGGCTGCTCATCCTCACTAGGGAAAGCCGGCGCCCAGGTTGCTATATTGAGCGGAGTTAACTGCCCTCCTGATCTATGTCTTTGCCTGCCCTAAGTAGGGGTTTGTAGAAACATATTTGCAAGAGAAGGCTGCGGTGCTAGACCTTGGGCACTCAGAGGATTCTCCCCTTATTTTTTATTTTTTCCTTGATGGGGGGTGCACTGGACAGATTACTTTGTGCACTTTATCTATAGCACCTATAATATGGTCGGGGCTTTATCATACAGTTGAAGAGCGTTTTGTATTTATAAGGACTTGACAAGCTGAACCTCAACACAGATTATTTAAGTATACGCCTCCCCGGGAGGGCCATTCTGAGAGATCTCTGTGTACCCACTGAAGTGGTTTTCCCCTCTGAGATCTTTGTCTTGACCTTTTGTGATAAAGGCTCAATTACGGAGTATCCCTGTAAAATATCATCCTGGGCTTTCATCATATTTAGAGCCTTTATAAGTAATCTAAAAGATTCAGCATACATTACTCTGGATACTCTGGATACAAATAGATCGGACTAGCATCTACTTGATCGGATCTTGGAAATTTTTATTAAGACAGCTAGACTTTAGCGGATCTAATTAATTAAACGGCCTGTAAAGTAGTACAGGGTAGATATCCCAGGTTGGGATACCCGGATAATATCAGGAGTTAGACACCTGCCTGCTCAATAGGTCTGCCTGCAAAGGAGCGAGGGTCCAGCTACCGCCCACTAGAAAGATTCTATTTGCCTCAAGAGCTGAGAAATCCCCAGCAAGCACCTTTAAAATATTTTGGACCTGATGGTCCTCATTGAAAGGGCTCTACTGAAAGGACTGATTTGATCCATGCGTATTTAATATATATTAACTTTTTACTAACCACCTATGTGCATCAGTGGAGGATAAAATAAAGAGTCCCTCTGAAAACACTACCTCTGGGAACTCTTTTGATACTATAAAGACTGTTTGTCTAAATAAGAGCACTAGAAATGGGAGGAGGTACCAAACCTAAGGACAACAGGGGACAGACGACAAGAAGTACTACAGCTACCACTCAAGGAGACCTAAATCGTTATATATCGAAGCCCACAGACTCTGTACGGGAGTCATGTGCGGCTGGGGGTACCCCCCGTGGAGGGCGAATGAAAGATTTAGTGGCTGGAGAGGAAGACCCCGTAAGCTTGAATTCCTCTACTTCAGATAATACCTTAGCAGATATATGGGCCTTTATGAGAGCTATGCCAACAAAAGAGGATCTTTCTTTGAGCACCCGTTCTATCAGTGAGAAGCTATCGGAAGAAGTGGGGCTCTTACGTAGAGATCTTAAACAATTAGATTCCAGACTAGTCGGGGTGGAACAGCAACGTGAGGAGGATAGATCTACAATTCAACAACTCACCTACCGGCTTCAGGCACAAGAATCTGCGACTGCTACTTTGGCCCTCCAATTAGAGGACATGGAAAATCGCAATCGACGCAATAATATACGCATACGTGGACTCCCAGAAGCTACACGAGCAGAGAACCTTATACCTACCTTACAAGGGATTTTTCGTATATTACTAGGAGAACCTATGGGTAGTGACAACAACAAAATAGAAATAGATCGAGCACATAGAGCAATTGCCCCTCCCCCTCGTCAGAATGATCCTCCAAGGGATGTAATTTGCAGAATCCACTATTACCAAGAAAAAGAAGCAATTATGGCAGCAGCCAGAAATAAAGGATCACTAGATTTTGATGGTGCAATTTTACATTTTTATTCAGATCTGGCGAGGGCTACTCTGGCAAGACGGAGGGCCCTTCGGCCGCTATTGGAAGCTCTCAAACAGGACAATATTACGTATAGATGGGGATATCCCTTTGCTTTATTCACCGCAAAACAAGGAAAGTCGTTTACCATTCGTAAATATGAAGATCTTCCAGGTCTCTTTAACCATTTTTCCCTGAACCCTGTTCAAGTGCCAGATTGGTCTACATACCCCCCGGAGTTCAACCCTCCACGAGTAAGAAGAGGAGCGGAAGATCAATCTCAGTCTATGAATTTATAAGAAAAACTTTTTCTTTTTATTTTTTGTTTTTCTCTCTCCAGAACAAAATATGCAAAGATCCAGGATGAAAGTGGACCTTACCCAGAGCTATAATATTAGACATCTTAGACAGGATTAAAGACCTTTTCTACTATTTCCCTTCCTCTTTTTGAGAGAAAAATCAAGTGCAATTTAAGCACCCCCCCCTTTTTTTTTTTTTTTTTTCTCTCCTCCTTTATTGGGGTACTGTATAATATGTGCATAAAGGGAATAGCTGCGGGCCTGGTGAGCACTGGGGAGGGCGGGGGTAGGGTAGAGGATGCCCCGACTAGGGGAGGCAATGGAGTAGCCGGAGAGAGGGGTGGGTGCTGGGCTTGGGGTTGATGGGGGACTGAAGTAGGAGGGTTTGAGAGGGGCCGAGCGCGTCGGGTCGGATGGTCAGACGTGGCCCGGATGATGAGTGGGGGTGAAGTAATACACCTTGGATAAGTATGTCACATACTCAATTTGTATAAATATACACTTTTTTGTCTCGCACCTTTTTTTTTTTTCTTCCTTAAAGTAGCGGCAGGTATTGCCGTTTATTACATTTATTACACTTATACACTTTTTTTTTCTTTCTTTTCTTGAAACACCTGAATCACTTTCACGGTAGTTCACTGGGTGGTTTGCTAATAGGCCCGATTGAGGTTGAGTGGTTCTTTTTGATGTATTGGTTGCACGGGTAGGAGATGTCCCCCTCTTCGGACCCTTATCCCAGCACTGTCCAGTGGATCTCTGGAAGAGATGGTACTGGGGGGTGGCCAATCGGTTACACGCCTACTGGTGTGAAGTCATCAGAACTGGTCCCGACAGGGGGCAAGTCCCTGCTTGTCTGGGGCCGCCTCCCGGTACTGGGCACCAGGGTGCCTCTGGCCTCTGCTGGGAGGTGCTGAATTGTGAGGATGTGGTCCCCGGTGGGTACCAGGCCGAGAGCTGTTGTTAACATAGGTAATGGAGGGAAGGGGTGTGTCTTTTCCCCTCCTTCCCCCCCTTTTCCCCTTTTTTTTTTTTTTTTTTTTTTTGTTCCCTTCCTCTCTCTCTAGGGGGGAGAGGGTCTAATAGTTAGTATATCTTACTGAAAAGAATTCCTTTGAACCTAGGGCGTGAAGATGTGACAGTTGGTTATGGAGCTACAGGGATATTAGTAGTAGAGTAAAACTTTCATTTGAGATGGGGAACATGCTAGGAATTTAGGTCCTAAAATTAATAATCAATATTTGCTTAATATTTTATATTTGTATTTTCTTTTTGCGTTTATTGGCTGCCGGGAGTGAGCGCTGATCTCGTGCCGGTGTACTATACGATCTTTAGACCACACCGTTGAAGTCTTCGGCCGTGGTTTCTCCCTGCCCCCACATTTCTAGGGCATTGGGTGTTGAGGATCAGAGTCAGTTTGACATCTGGGGCCTCGACTCCCGGTTAAGACCCTAGTGTAAATCCCGACACGGGCAGCGCCCGCTTCGGTGACCAACGAATTGTTCTTTAATATAGTGGGTTATTCTTGGGTTTTTTTTTTTTTTTTTTTTTCTTCTCTTCTTTTCTTCCCCTTCTACTCTATCTTCCTTCCTTCCCCTTTCTGTCTCCTTGGAACCAAAAAATATTTTAAATACAAATCATCAGCATGTCTAGAATTAGAGAAAATTCAAAGGGGGCTCGAATGATGAAGGACAGTGACTTGGCCCTTCTTCATGACCAAAAGCTTAGAGCCGTTTCGATTAATGCTAAGGGTTTAAACACCCCACTGAAAAGATCTAAATTATTCCAGGAGTTAACTAGGCTTAAAGCAAATTTTGCATTTATCCAGGAGACACACTTTAAAGGCGCGGGAGCCCCTAGACTGTCCTCTAGATCCTTTCCCCAGTCGTATACAAGTAATGCGCCAGATGTCAAGGCAAGGGGGGTGGCGATAATAATTGCCAGGAATATTCCCTTTCGGGTCACGGATAGGATAGCAGATGAACAAGGTAGGTATCTGATCCTTAAGGGCTCTTTGTTTAACAAAAATTACACTTTGGCAGTGGCATATGCTCCCAATTCTGGGCAAGTGACCTTTCTTGAGGCTTTTCTGAATAAACTTATGGAAGTGCAAGAAGGCCCTATTATCCTGGGGGGAGACCTAAATGTGTCACTAGACCCACTATTGGATTCTTCAACGGGGCGATCGGCGCTATCATATGTGGCTCTAAAAAGAATCAAGAAAGCCCTTCATAAGGCCCAGCTCTGCGATCCTTGGCGTATCAATCATCCTAAGGTTAAAGACTATTCTTTCTATTCCTCAGCACATGCCATGTACTCTAGAATCGACTATGTGTTGGTGTCCCATAGCCTATTACCTCAGGTATTAAACTCAAATATAGAGATTATGGCAATGTCGGACCATGCACCAGTGACCCTTACCATCACCTTAAAGGGGGCTCCAAAGGGAGAGTGGACATGGAGATTGAATGAATCCCTACTACAAAACGAAAAGCTAATTCAAGATTTTCAGAATATTATTAAAAACTATTTTGAAATAAATAAAAGCACGGATACTTCCCCATTAAATAACTGGCTAGCTCACAAGGCCGTTATTAGAGGCTCTTTCATTAGATATGCAACTGAGAAAAAGAGGGAACGACAACAGGAGCTACAGAAGCAAATAGAAAGAGTCCAGAAGCTAGAAAAAGCACACAAAGCATCATTGGCAAAAAGCAATTTACTGGCACTTACTGAGGCTAGAGCAACATTGAACTCTTTTTTAACTTTAAAAGCGGCTCACATCATAAAGCGTTGTAGAAGGCTTTATTTTGAATGGGGCAATAAAAGCAGTGCGCTTTTGGCAAGAGCCCTTAAGAAACAACAATCTTTAAATTTTGTAGAAGCTATTATTGATGGACAACAAAAAAAGCTTCATAGTAGATCAGATATAGCTAAGACCTTTCAATCTTTTTACCAGAAGCTATATAATATTTGCCCAAAAGGACCAGTCCTAGAAAGGGAGCATTTAGCAGTGATAAAGAAGTATATAGAGGAGTCGGGTATGCCTAAGCTTGAGATGGAAGAAAGAGAGAGACTGGAAGCTCCCATCTCTATAGAGGAGTTAAGCGCTGTGGTTAAGGCTTCACCTAGTGGAAAAGCCCCAGGGCCAGACGGATTTACAGTAGCATATTATAAGCATTTTCTCCCTCTCTTAGCCCCGCACTTTCTTTCGGCATTCAACTCAATAATCACACTTCCGGATCAGGTTAAGATCCCAAGTGAGGTATTATCTGCCCATGTGACAATAATCCAGAAACCAGGGAAAGACCCGCTTGCATGCGGAAGTTATAGGCCTATATCATTGTTGAACGTAGATCTAAAACTCTACGCGAAAATCTTGGCAAACAGATTATTAAGGTCGCTTCCGATGCTAGTGGACGGGGATCAGTCGGGTTTTGTACCGGGCAGAGAAGCCCGTGACAATACAACTAGAGTATTGAATTTACTGCATAGAATCGAACAAACTAGAGAACCGGCAATTTTCTTGTCTACCGACGCCGAAAAGGCATTCGATCGGGTAAACTGGCAATATATTAGAGCAGTTTTAGAGCATATTGGATTAGGTTCTAAAGGGATAAAGATGATTATGGCCTTATATATGGAGCCCTCAGCCAGGATTAAAGTAAATGGCATCCTTTCAAAGCAGGTAGATATTAGAAATGGTACTAGACAGGGTTGCCCCCTTTCCCCATTGATTTTTGTTCTATCTATGGAACCTTTCTTATGTAGGATTAGGGGGAGAGAAGATATACGGGGGATCTTAGTAGATTCATCTACTCATAAGATATCAGCATATGCTGATGATCTCCTGTTTTTTCTTACAAATCCGGTAGTTGGACTACCGGTCCTGTTGAAAGAATTTGAACATTTTGGTAAGCTCTCTTTTTTGAAAATAAATTACGATAAATCAGAGGCCCTGGGGCTGAATCTTTCACCAGGAGTTGAGGCCCAGCTGAGAGCATCCTTCCCGTTTAAGTGGCCTTCTTTGGCCATTACATATTTAGGCACTAAGATCACGAAATCGGAAAATGAGATCTACGCAGCAAATTTTGGTCCCCTTTTTTCCAAAATCAAAAGTGATTTGGAGAACTGGGATTTACCCACCTTCACTTGGCTAGGAAGAATTAGCATCCTTAAAATGTCTGTTCTGCCAAAGATTCTATATATATTTCAAACCCTTCCGATCAGGATCCCTAGGGCATACTTTAAGTCCTTTAATTCGCTATTCATAAAATTCATCTGGCAGAGACGTAAACCCAGACTGAAACTTCGGCTTTTATTTAGAACTAAACAGATGGGAGGACTCGCATGTCCAGATCTGTGGCGATACTGGCATGCGATCCACCTCCAACGTATTCTAGATTGGCATCATCAAGCCACAAAGAAGAAATGGGTGAACCTTGAGGCATCTTGGCTACAGACTCCACTAAAAGAGATCCCGTGGGCAGTTAAAACAGGGAGGACCCTGTGTAGAGATCATCCGCTTATCTCCACTACGCTTGGCATTTTTGGAAGGCATAGGGAAAGAGATAAGATATCTCCATGGCCAACTCCTTTGGTGCCATTGGTGCATAATCCATCATTCCCTGTAGGTATTTTGCCCCGGCTTCGTAAGATTTTTGAGGAAAAAGAAACCCCAAGAGGACTACATCTTATCTCACAGACGGGATGGATACACTTGAATGACCTAAGGGATAAATGGGATACGCCGCTATTCGACCAGTGGCTTCTGTTCATTTTTCAAAGCTTCCTTGTGAGCATAGGAACTAGACAGGCATTCCTTAGACCTTTAACTCCATTTGAACGATTGGTTAGAGAAGGAGATCCCCCAAAACATTTAATCTCTAAATTATATGCTCTATTGGAAGACGACGGGGAGGATGAAAGACCTCGATTTTGCGGGGAGTGGGAAAAGGACCTGGATAAGCATTTTACGAAAGATCAATGGAAATATATTTTTGGGGCTACACATAAGACCTCAGTCGCTACTAAAATTCAGGAAACTAATTACAAGTGTCTTACTAGGTGGTATTATACCCCGAAAAGGCTAAATGGTTTCTCACCATCTCACTCTGCGGAATGTTGGAGATGTCGGGGTGCAGTCGGAAGTTTTCTTCATGTTTTTTGGGATTGCCCAAAGATCGCTCCTTTCTGGCAGGACGTGGCAGATATCTCTAGCGAGATTTTGGGACGGCCTATCACCCGGGACCCTTCTTTGTTTCTTTTACACCTGTCGGAAATGCCTCTGAAGGTCTATAAGAGATCTCTTTTGAGACATCTTGTTAATGCAGCAAAGGTATTGATACCTAGGTTCTGGAGAACCGAAACAGCTCCTTTGGTGATGAACTGGATTGGGGAAATTAATCACATCATGGAAATGGAGGAGCTTACAGCAGCGATCCACGAGACTAAGATGCAGTTTCGACAGGTTTGGTCACCTTGGTTCCTCTATAAAGAAACGGCAAGATTTCAGCAGATAATGAATCCCGATGCTCCTGCCTCCATCATTCTCTCAGAATAAATGAGAGGCTGAAGTCTTGGGGAATTAAGTATTAAATAATGGTAGGTAAAATAGAAAGAAGCGTAGAACAGGTATAAAACGGCATAAAGGAATAGACCCCTCCCCATTGCGCAAATCGATTGTCACTTTTTTCCCCTGTTGTCTCTCTCTTCTTCTCATCTCTCTTTTCCCCCTTCTTATTTAATTTAATTTTTCTTTTTTTTTTTTTTTTTTTTTTGTCGTTAGTTTTGTTTTTTCTTTTGGGTATAAAATATAAAATAATTTCTTTTTCCTTTTGTTTACTCATATTGTTCTTTATATATCCTTTTTTTTTGTGTGTTTTTCTTTTTCCTGTATATTGTATAAGTATTAATGAGCATGATTCCTGCTATATAATATGCTTTCATATATGATGATAAAAGGATAAAAAAGAAGTAAATAAAGAATTTAAAAAAAAAAAAAAAAAAAAAACATTTCCGGCTATGGCTACTAGACCACTGGAAGGAGTTAAACAGGCTGAACTGGATGGACTAAAGTCTTTATTCAGCCTTACATACTATGTTACTATGTTACTATGTTACTATGTTACCCCACACATGGAACACAGCCGTGCTTGCCCCGAAGGGCCCCCAAGCGCGCTATCCCCAGAAGCCTCCATATGGTGATTAACACAGGCACAATAGGACAGCAGTGAGTACAGGCTTAATACAGAAGCCACCCGCGATGCCCTCCCACGGGATGCCCCCAAAAGTCAATAAAGGGGGGATGAGGGGGAGGAAGGAGTGGAGACGGGAGAAACCACAACCCAATGGTATCCCGCCTGAAAGACATAAGTAAAAACACACATGAGCATCCCGCTGCGAATATACCTCAATCAATAAAAAAAAACCCCAAGGGGGACTCGCGGACCAAAGACACCGCAGGGGTCACACAGGCACAGACCGCTGGATAAGGCGACCCGCCGGAGGAAGCAGCGCTGCAGCCAGAAAGGGAGAAAATCCAGATGCGCAGCTTGTCCAAAATGGCGCCGGCAGGACGCGATATGCGTCATCACCCGCCCCCCCCCCGAAGAGCACGAAAACCGGCGCTCACATCACCGGGCCAGCTCCATGACAAAGCAAAATCACCTCAGGTTATAGCGCCCACAGCCGCAGAACGCAGTACAAAGCTACGCGGCAGCTAAAAACACCAGAAAATACACCAAAAATGTCAAAACACCACAGATATCACCACTCGCCGCTACCACCCCCCCTTCCCCCCCCAAACTAAGTCAGAGGGGGGGGAAGAGAGAGAGGCGAGAAGGCAGCGGTGAGCAGCCATGGCCAGGGAGGGGGGGGGCGCGGGGGGGGAAGCCAGGACAGAAACTCCGCATCCCTATTAGGCTCACCATAAAGCCTATGGCTGGCTATCCTTTGTGTTACAGGGTCTGCGGCTTGGAGCTGCGCTCCAGGAGCACTTGACCCTAGTGCTCTTCTACCTTCACCCGATCTGAAACATGTGTTTCGCATAAAAGTAATAGTTTTTTATCTAAAACAAAAGATGGCTACCTTTCCCAACAAGTACAAGCTCCAACAAGGGGGAAAGCCATATTGGACCTAATACTAACCAATGTACCAAACAAAGTAATAAAGGTACAGGTTGGGGGACACCTTGGAAGCAGTGATCATAATATCATTAATTTCCAATTAGCAGTCACTAGCGTGCCTTATCAAGGAGCCACAAAAACGCGGGACTTCAAAAAGTCAAAGTTTGACCAACTTAGAGATGCCCTACACTGCATTGACTGGGAAAATGCCCTTAAAAACAAAAGCATGGACGCTAAATGGGATACTTTCAAAGGAATACTTAATTTTCATTGTGACAGATATATACCTTACAGCAATAAAACTATTAGACGCACATGTAAACCGATGTGGCTAAATAAAAAGGTTAAGGGGGCAATAAACAACAAAAAAAAAGGCATTTAAATGTTTAAAGTAGGAAGGGACAGCAGAAGCGTTAAAAAAATATAAAGAAGAAAATAAACAATGTAAACAACAGATAAGGGCAGCTAAGCTGGAGACAGAAAGACTGGTCGCGAAAGAGAGTAAAACTAACCCCAAATTATTCTTTAGCTACATAAACCAAAAAAGGTACAAACCTGAGGGTGTGGGCCCCCTGAAAAGCAAGGAGGGGACCCCTATAGAGGGAAATGAGGAGAAAGCTAATTTGCTTAACAACTTCTTTGCTTCTATATTCACAAAAGAATTTGACATGCCGAGTGAAATGCAGGGGAATAAACGAAACCCTCCATTAAATGTCACTGGTCTAACCAAGGAAGAAGTCCAGCACCGTCTCAAGCAGATAAAAATCGATAAATCACCTGGACCAGATGACATACATCCTCGTGTTTTAAGGGAGTTATGTACAGTAATAGACAAGCCGTTATTTCTAATATTTGTGGATTCCATAACTACAGGGTCTGTTCCGATGGATTGGCGCTGGGCAAATGTGGTGCCAATATTCAAAAAGGGATCTAGGGGGGAACCTGGGAACTACAGACCGGTAAGCTTAACATCTGTGGTGGGCAAGCTGTTTGAAGGTTTCTTAAGGGACACTATCCTGGAGCACCTTGGGGAAAATGACCTTATTACTCCATATCAGCATGGATTTATGAGGAATCGCTCCTGCCAGACAAACCTAATCAGCTTTTATGAGGAGGTAAGTTCAAGTTTGGATCAGGGGGAGTCATTGGATATCAAATATCTTGACTTTTCTAAAGCATTTGATACTGTGCCACATAAAAGGCTGGTACAAAAGATGAGAATGCTTGGACTGGGAGAAAACGTGTGCAGATGGGTGGGAAATTGGCTTAATGATCGGAAGCAGAGGGTGGTTATCAATGGTACACACTCAGATTGGGTCACTGTTACTAGTGGAGTACCACAAGGGTCAGTTCTGGGACCAATTCTCTTCAATATATATATAAATGACATTGGGTATGGATTAAACAGTAAAGTCTCAATCTTTGCAGATGATACTAAGCTGAGTAAAGTAATTAAAACAAAAGAGGACAACAGGCAGCTACAAACAGATTTAGATAAATTGGAAGCATGGGCAGTTAAATGGGAAATGAAGTTTAACACAGATAAATGTAAGGTTATGCACATGGGAAGGAGAAATCTGTGTCATGATTACACACTAAATAAAGAAACACTTGGTAAAACAACAATGGAAAAGGACCTAGGGGTTTTAGTTGACAATAAGCTCAACTGTAGTAATCAATGCCAGGCAGCTGCTACCAGGGCAAATAGGATCATGGGGTGCATCAGGAGGGGCATAGGTGCTCATGACCAAAGCATAATTTTACCCCTGTACAAATCACTAGTCAGACCCCATATGGAATACTGTGTACAGTTCTGGGCACCTGTGCTTAAGAAGGACATATCAGAACTGGAGCGCGTTCAAAGAAGGGCAACAAAGTTAATAAAAGGAGTGCGGGGGCTAGAGTACCCGGAAAGATTGTCCAAGTTAGGCTTATTTAGTCTAGAAAACAGACGATTGAGGGGTGATCTAATAACTATGTATAAATATATTCGGGGTCAATACAAGGATCTGTCCCACAATCTATTTATACCCCGGAGTGTAACCATAACCCGGGGGCATCCACTAAGGTTAGAGGAAAGGTGCTTTCTCCACCGACATAGGAGGGGATTCTTCTCTGTAAGAACAGTGAGACTATGGAACTCTCTGCCAGAGGAGGTAGTAATGATGGATACAGTAAAAACGTTCAAAAATGGCCTTGATGCCTTCCTGGCATGTAATAACATTTCCAGCTATGGCTACTAGACCACTGGAAGGAGTTAAACAGGCTGAACTGGATGGACTAAAGTCTTTATTCAGCCTTACATACTATGTTACTATGTTACCTGCGCAAGAGAGAGAGCCATCTTCTAACTTCGCAGTTCCACTGCAGAGGAAACACTGGGGAACTCTATGGTTAAGCCCGTTTTTATAGGGAGCCGGGACATGCCACAGCTTTCTGCAGTACACTACTTGTGGCGGAATAACCCAACTGTTATGAATACCGAAGCAGGCCGTGCCATGCAATAAAGAAAAGTATTGTGGTGATTCTGCCTGACGGTAATGATCTGGAGGATTAAAAAGATAAATAGTGCAGAAGGGTAGCAATAACTTTAATGAGTTTAATAAGAGAGACCTTTTATTCTTTAGCATGACCTATTCAGGATCCATAGTGTCAGACTGAAGGATTCTGGATGTGGGTGTCAAATGTGTCCCCAATGTAACAGCCCATTGGGAATGAGCAAAGGGTTTTTTCCCCGATATCTGACCTCTGTCTGAAAACCATGATCTCTTCGGCTAATAAGGGGCTACCAGAAGAACTCTGGTTTGATCTCTACTGACCTTTTGCACTACCAGTGGTAAGAGTCTCATGGGGGGAGGCATAACAAAGGCCGAAGTCTTTGCAATTGCTGCTGAGGGTAAAATTACTTTTACGCACATGCTTTACTTTGCATGTTGGGTATTGTTCTGTTTGGGGCATGTTGCGTTTTAAGATTTAATGTGTTTTTTCTTTTGTTCTTTGTTTTTTTTTAGGAAAATGTGACTTTGATTCTGCTTTTTTATTTTTTTTATTTGAGGAAAACCTGTTCAACCAAAGAATTAATCAAGGGATTATGTCTAGGGATGAGCGAATCGATCCGGACGAACCCGGAATCGAATTTTTCATGAAAAATTCGATTCGGATCGAATCCGAATTTCCCCGTGCTTCGATTGCTCGAAGTTTTTCTTTAACATCCATTCATTTACATTACAGGCATTCTAAGATGGCGGATGGGATATGTCCAGACATCTACCCCGCTCCAGTGCATGCTGGGGCAGTCACATGCAGCCTATCAGCAGCCAGCAAGCCCGGTGACGTCACAGCGCTATATAAGGCGGTGGACATCTTGCTTTTGTTCATTTCTCTATTGCATTCGTGAGAGACAGGACACTGCTGCATTCAGGGAGAGACAGTTAGAGAGCGAGGGACAGCCAAGGACAGGCAGGAGACAGGCAGGAAGTGAGTGTTACTGGCTGGCTGACTGGCTTTGTTAGCTTTTTCAGGCTGCTTATCCACTTTTGATGTGCATATATACTGAACTGATCTCAAGTCTGCTGTGGGAACATTACCATTTTGTAAGATCTCATTAGCCTCTGTATTTCCTATAAGCTGCACACTTATTTAAAGTAATTTGGCCTGTTGCAGCCTGCTTAGACACTTTTGCTGTGCATATATACTGATCTCAAGTCTGCTGTGGGGGCATCCCATTCTGTAACATCCCATTAGCCTCTGTATTTCCTCTAAGCTGCACACTTATTTAAAGTAATTTGGCCTGTTGGAGCCTGCTTAGACACTTTTACTGTGCATATATACTGATCTCAGGTCTGCTGTGGGGGCATCCCATTCTGTAACATACCATACCCCTCTTGATCTTCACTAAGCTGCACACTTATTTAAAGTAATTTGGCCTGTTGGAGCCTGCTTAGACACTTTTACTGTGCATATATACTGTTCTAAAGCCTGCTTGGGGGTATCCCATTCTGTAACATACCATACCCCTCTTGATCTTCACAAAGCTGCACACTTATTTAAGGTAATTTGGCCTGTTGGAGCCTGCTTATCCACTGTTGCTGTGCATATATACTGTTCTAAAGCCTGCTTGGGAGTATCCCATTCTGTAACATACCATACCCCTCTTGATCTTCACTAAGCTGCACACTTATTTAATGGAATTTGGCCTGTTGGAGCCTGCTTAGACACTTTTACTGTGCATATATACTGTTCTAAAGCCTGCTTGGGGGTATCCCATTCTGTAACATACCATACCCCTCTTGATCTTCACAAAGCTGCACACTTATTTAAGGTAATTTGGCCTGTTGGAGCCTGCTTATCCACTGTTGCTGTGCATATATACTGTTCTAAAGCCTGCTTGGGGGTATCCCATTCTGTAACATACCATACCCCTCTTGATCTTCACTAAGCTGCACACTTATTTAAAGTAATTTGGCCTGTTGGAGCCTGCTTAGACACTTTTACTGTGCATATATACTGTTCTAAAGCCTGCTTGGGGGTATCCCATTCTGTAACATACCATACCCCTCTTGATCTTCAATAAGCTGCACACTTATTTAAAGGAATTTGGCCTGTTGGAGCCTGCTTATCCACTGTTGCTGTGCATATATACTGTTCTAAAGCCTGCTTGGGGGTATCCCATTCTGTAACATACCATACCCCTCTTGATCTTCACTAAGCTGCACACTAATTTAAAGTAATTTGGCCTGTTGGAGCCTGCTTAGACACTTTTACTGTGCATATATACTGTTCTAAAGCCTGCTTGGGGGTATCCCATTCTGTAACATACCATACCCCTCTTGATCTTCACTAAGCTGCACACTTATTTAAAGGAATTTGGCCTGTTGGAGCCTGCTTAGACACTTTTACTGTGCATATATACTGTTCTAAAGCCTGCTTGGGGGTATCCGATTCTGTAACATACCATACCCCTCTTGATCTTCACTAAGCTGCACACTTATTTAAAGGAATTTGGCCTGTTGGAGCCTGCTTATCCACTGTTGCTGTGCATATATACTGTTCTAAAGCCTGCTTGGGGGTATCCCATTCTGTAACATACCATACCCCTCTTGATCTTCACTAAGCTGCACACTAATTTAAAGTAATTTGGCCTGTTGGAGCCTGCTTAGACACTTTTACTGTGCATATATACTGATCTCAGGTCTGCTGTGGGGGCATCCCATTCTGTAACATACCATACCCCTCTTGATCTTCACTAAGCTGCACACTTATTTAAAGTAATTTGGCCTGTTGGAGCCTGCTTGGACACTTTTACTGTGCATATATACTGATCTCAGATCTGCTGTGGGGGCATCCCATTCTGTAACATACCGTACCCCTCTTGATCTTCACTAAGCTGCACACTTATTTAAAGTAATTTGGCCTGTTGGAGCCTGCTTAGACACTTTTACTGTGCATATATACTGATCTCAGGTCTGCTGTGGGGGCATCCCATTCTGTAACATACCATACCCCTCTTGATCTTCACTAAGCTGCACACTTATTTAAAGTAATTTGGCCTGTTGGAGCCTGCTTAGACACTTTTACTGTGCATATATACTGATCTCAGGTCTGCTGTGGGGGTATCCCATTCTGTAACATACCATACCCCTCTTGATCTTCACTAAGCTGCACACTTATTTAAAGTAATCTGGCCTGTTGGAGCCTGCTTAGACACTTTTACTGTGCATATATACTGATCTCAGGTCTGCTGTGGGGGCATCCCATTCTGTAACATACCATACCCCTCTTGATCTTCACTAAGATGCACACTTATTTAAAGTAATTTGGCCTGTTGGAGCCTGCTTAGACACTTTTACTGTGCATATATACTGATCTCAGGTCTGCTGTGGGGGCATCCCATTCTGTAACATACCATACCCCTCTTGATCTTCACTAAGCTGCACACTTATTTAAAGTAATTTGGCCTGTTGGAGCCTGCTTAGACACTTTTACTGTGTATATATACTGATCTCAGGTCTGCTGTGGGGGTATCCCGTTCTGTAACATACCATACCCCTCTTGATCTTCACTAAGCTGCACAATTATTTAAAGTAATTTGGCCTGTTGGAGCCTGCTTATCCACTGTTGCTGTGCATATATACTGTTCTAAAGCCTGCTTGGGGGTATCCCACTCTATAACATACCATACCCCTCTTGATCTTCACTAAGCTGCACACTTATTGAAAGTAATTTGGCCTGTTGGAGCCTGCTTAGACACTTTTACTGTGCATATATACTGATCTCAGGTCTGCTGTGGGAGTATCCTATTCTGTAACATACCATACCCCTCTTGATCTTTACTAAGCTGCACACTTATTTAAAGTAATTTGGCCTGTTGGAGCCTGCTTAGACACTTTTACTGTGCATATATACTGATCTCAGGTCTGCTGTGGGGGTATCCCATTCTGTAACATCCCATTAGCCTCTGTATTTCCTCTAAGCTGCACACTTATTTAAAGTAATTTGGCCTGTTGCAGCCTGCTTAGACACTTTTACTGTGCATATATACTGATCTCAGGTCTGCTGTGGGGGCATCCCATTCTGTAACATACCATACCCCTCTTGATCTTCACTAAGCTGCACACTTATTTAAAGTAATTTGGCCTGTTGGAGCATGCTTAGACACTTTTACTGTGCATGTATACTGATCTCAGGTCTGCTGTGGGGGCATACCATTCTGTAACATACCATACCCCTCTTGATCTTCACTAAGCTGCACACTTATTTAAAGTAATTTGGCCTGTTGGAGCCTGCTTATCCACTGTTGCTGTGCATATATACTGTTCTAAAGCCTGCTTGGGGGTATCCCATTCTGTAACATAACATAACCTACCTTTCTTATTTACACTAAGCAGCTCTCTTATTTAAACTAAGCAGGCCTCTTATTTACACTAAGCAGCTCTTTTATTTAAGCTAAGCAGCTCTCTTATTTAAACTAAGCAGGCCTCTTGGAGGCTGATTGTCCACTTTTGGGTGTGCATTATATTCGGTTTCATATACAGTGGGGTATCCCAATTTGTAAGATAACCTACCCCAACGATGTAAACTAAAGAGGCCTGTTGCAGCCTGAGTTTCTCTGCTTGCGTATGGTCTGCATTACAATCTGTCTCTTTCAATGACTCTGCTGCCTGGGGTACCCCAATTTGTAATATAACCTACCACAACCATTTAAACTAAAGGTTATGTCCTTCCAGAAGGAAAACTTATGACGAACACTATTTTTGTTGCGGGCATTGACCTTTGGATTGATCGGCATGAAATTAAGGATTTTTTCCCAAGGCACATGTTATTTTAACCCTATCTGTTATACAACATAAGCGTTGATCAGCCTCAGCTGCTTTATTAAGCTACTTCAGGTTGCACTTGTTTTTGACTGCTTTTAATAAACCAGGCCGCAGGGCACCCCAAAGCTGCACCTTGCACCCTATCTGTTATACAACATAAGCGTTGATCAGCATCAGCTGCTTTATTAAGCTACTTCAGTTTGCACTTGTTTTTGACTGCTTTTAATAAACCAGGCCGCAGGGCACCCCAAAGCTGCACCTTGAACCCTATCTGTTATACAACATAAGCGTTGATCAGCATCAGTGGATAAAGGTGGTATTGAGTGCTGGAGTAAGGGGTAGGATAAATGTAATGGTGAGAGTGCTGCAACCTAGGGATATAAGTGACCGTTAGCTTATATTGTTTCTTGAATGCAGGTAGACGAAGGTATTTTTGTGTGGTCAGGCCACACAAGAAATGCCTAAAGGTCGCGCTCCCTCTGGAAATGTATCAGGGAAAGAAATCCAAGTTAGTAGTTATAATTTGGATGTTAGATTTTCCTCTGATTGATTTATATATGCTGAGTCTTAAAAACTCTGAAAGGTTTTATTTCTCAGCCGTAAGTTATATATTATTAATTGTTCTTATGGTTATTTAACTATATATATATAAATTGTCAGAGTAACCTTAAGGATAGACATAAATTGAAGCACTTACCGCCGTGGCCCAGGGGTACTTAACCTGCCCAGGGCCTCTGAAGAAGATCTTTTATAATCGTGTCAATGAATCATTGCACTGTTGTTACTTCATGTAAAAATGAATCCAGGCTGCGGTGTTCTTCAAATCATGACTCTTTACAGTAGATCCGTTAAAAGAAATTTATTCTTATTGTTAAAAACAAGGTGAGGGTGATGGGGGTAGGTAAAAAGTCTCTAGGAATGTCCCGCAGGGAGGTTGATCAAACCGGTTCCCGCGCTGGAAAAGGTGCTTGCTGGCGTTGTCAAAAATTCCTTGCTGTTTCTAGTGGCAACCAGTCCAAAAGGTTGTCCGTGAGTATTTCCTGGGGCTTGGTAATAAAGGGAGTCCTTTAGGTGGTGGGGAGAATTAATCCTCGAATGTTCCTCCAAGTAATGTATAGCTGCTAGCAGGGGCGCGCTCTGGCGGCTTCCCTGCTGCTGTAGATTCATGAATACTCACGGACAACCTTTTGGACTGGTTGCTTACATGAAGTAACAACAGTGCAATGATTCATTGACACGATTATAAAAGATCTTCTTCAGAGGCCCTGAGCAGGTTAAGTACCCCCGGGCCGCGGCGGTAAGTGCTTCAATTTATGTCTATCCTTAAGGTTACTCTGACAATTTATATATATATAGTTGAATAACCATAAGAACAATTAATAATATATAACTTACGGCTGAGAAATAAAACCTTTCAGAGTTTTTAAGACTCAGCATATATAAATCAATCAGAGGAAAATCTAACATCCAAATTATAACTACTAACTTGGATTTCTTTCCCTGATACATTTCCAGAGGTTGATCAGCATCAGTTGCTTTATTAAGCTACTTCAGTTTGCACTTGTTTTTGACTTCTTTCAGTAAACCAGGCCGCAGGGCACCCCAAAGCTGCACCTTGAACCCTGTTTATACTAAATAAGCAAATACATAAAAACGTCAGGCAGACAAGTGCCAGATGTTCAAAGAGGAGTGGCAGAGGCCAAGATTCAGCAGGCAAAGGTTGCAGCAGACTAGGGGCGAGTGGCAGCAGGAGTCACGGTGAGAGACCTATTCTGCCAGTATCTGCTAGCGGTCGTGTCTCCACCAGTAACGCATCTGCCGTGGTAGATTGGTTAACGCGCTCATCAACATCATCACAAGTTACGTCTGAGACCCCCAGTCTAGGGTCAGTAGGTTCCTCTGACACAACCCTGAGTTGGCATGCCCCGAGAGCAGTCCCTGTCCTCCCATTGCCTCTGTCCTACGCCGTTCCCTCCCCCAGCGACGTATCCTTTGCTTTGGGTTCAGCTCCACTCTTTAGTGAGGAGGACGATCAGATAGAGGACAGTCAGCAGCTACTGCCCAGCCAAGAAATGAAGGTGGCTTCTTTAGCTAGGCAGACAAATAGTGATGTGGATAGTGTCGTGGGTGTTGCGAGCGTTCCAGCTCCTGCGCCAGACACTGTTGACGAATCCACGAACATCAGTGACGTACAGCCACAACTCGGTGATGATGATGATGATGATGATGAAGCCGATCGCACTTGGGAGCCGGGTGATGAAGGGGCTTCATCATCATCATCAGGAGAAGAGGGGCGCAGGTTGCCCCGGAGTCAGCAGCTCAGGCAGCAAGGTGTTAGCAGCATGGTTGGCAGTCAGCATGGGGGCACAATTGTAAAGCCTGGAGCCAAACAGGGCCGAGGCCGGGGTAGAGCACCTGCTGCGCGGCAGGCTACCTTATCGGGAGGTAGTGGGGCAGGGGTTCCTGGAGTTGGCGACAATAGCAGCGAATCAGTGAGGCCTGTTGGTGGGAAAAGTAGCTACTCGGCAGTGTGGCAGTTTTTCCTGAAGCATCCGCAGGAGGGTAACATGGCCACATGCAAGATATGTAGGCAGAAGGTGAAGCGTGGCCAGGGCCCAAATGTTGGCACCACTGCCCTGCGTCAACATATGATGTGTCACCATAAAGCGACCTGGGAGAACCGAGGCTCCCAAGGGGTGGTCCAGTCTGCTTCCTCACCAAGTGGCACGCCGCTCCCAATTTCTGCCAGCCAAGGCTCCAGCACCTCAGCCAAAGGCAGCTGTACGTCATACCCATCCTCTGTCGCTCCTGCTCCTCCTCCTCCTCCAAGTCATGCATCCCGCCAGCAATCCATCAGCGAAGCCATGTCCAAGAGACAGCAGTATGCGCCCACTCATCCTACGGCGCAGAAGCTGAATGTGCTCCTGTCCAAGTTGCTGGTGCTGCAGTCGCTCCCTTTTCAGGTGGTGGACTCTGCACCTTTCAGAGAACTGATGGCTTGTACCGAGCCGAGGTGGAGAGTCCCAAGCCGTAATTTCTTTGCCAAGAAGGCAGTACCAGCGCTGCACACTTTTGTTGAACAGAAGGTGGGCCAGTCCTTGAGCCTGTCGGTGTGTAGCAAAGTGCATAGCAGCATCGACGTCTGGAGCTGTAACTACGGTCAGGGACAGTACATGTCGTTTACGGCCCACTGGGTGAATGTGGTCCCTTTGCAGCAGCAGCAGCAGCAGCAGCAGCAACTTGGACAGGTCACGCCGCTTCGGCCTCCGCGCTCCCTGCCCGTTGGGCCTGTGACACCGTGCGACTTGGCCTCCTCATCCTCCGCCATCTCCTCACCCTCCACTGTAGGCTCAAGTCTCAGTGCCCCTCCAGTCTACCATGTGTGCAGGGCACGGAGGTGTCACGCAGTGCTTCACATGGTTTGTCTTGGCGAACGGAGTCACACAGGGGAGGAACTGCTTAAATGTATTCATCAGGAAATCCAAACATGGCTTACTCCAAGAAAACTTAAAATGGGAATCATGGTTACCGACAATGGGAAGAACATTTTGTCTGCGCTGCGCCAAGGAAGCCTGACCCATGCCCCCTGCATGGCTCACGTCTTCAATCTGGTTGTCAAGCGGTTTCTGAAGTGTTCCCCCCATCTGCAAGACATCCTAACAACTTCAAGGAAACTTTGCATGCACTTCAGCCACTCCTACACCGCCAAACACACCCTTCTTAAGCTACAGCGTCAGAATGGTATCCCCCAACATAGTCTGATTTGCGATGTTTCCACCCGTTGGAATTCCACCCTTCACATGTTGGACCGATTATATGAACAGAGAAAAGCCATCACGGATTTCCTGATGATCCAAGCAGATAGGGGGACTCCCCTGTGTAACTTCAATGTCAACCAGTGGCAGCTCATACGTGACACCTGCCGTTTGCTCAGGCCCTTTGAGGAAGCCACTTTATTTGTCAGTCGGCAGGATTACGGGATGAACGACGTGATTCCACTGCTTCATGTACTACAGCACATGTTGGAAACCATGGCTGGTCAGGGCACTGGAGACATGGCGTTTACATCTTACGGCCACATGAACCCCGTTGGAGCTGAACTGGAGGAGGAAGAGGAGGAGGAGGAGTTGCCCAGCGAAACACAGTTTAGGCTTGGCGAAATGGCTGGTTTATCTAGTCAGCGGAACGGAGCAGGAGCAGCCAGAGGAGCTAGAGGTTTTTGAGGAAGGCGAGACAGAGGACCCGGGCACACCGTGGCAGTATGCAGTGGAGATGGAGACAGGTAGTCCATCCGAGTCACTTGCGCAAATGGCAGGAAGCATGCTCACGTGCTTGTGTAGTGACCCCAGAATTGTTTCCATCTGTCGGCGGGATGACTTCTGGCTGTCCACCTTATTGGACCCTCGCTTCCGGCACAAAATGGGGGCATTTTTTAAACCCACCGAGAGGGAGGACAAACTCAACTACTTGGCGACAATAGCAGCGAATCAGTGAGGCCTGTTGGTGGGAAAAGTAGCTACTCGGCAGTGTGGCAGTTTTTCCTGAAGCATCCGCAGGAGGGTAACATGGCCACATGCAAGATATGTAGGCAGAAGGTGAAGCGTGGCCAGGGCCCAAATGTTGGCACCACTGCCCTGCGTCAACATATGATGTGTCACCATAAAGCGACCTGGGAGAACCGAGGCTCCCAAGGGGTGGTCCAGTCTGCTTCCTCACCAAGTGGCACGCCGCTCCCAATTTCTGCCAGCCAAGGCTCCAGCACCTCAGCCAAAGGCAGCTGTACGTCATACCCATCCTCTGTCGCTCCTGCTCCTCCTCCTCCTCCAAGTCATGCATCCCGCCAGCAATCCATCAGCGAAGCCATGTCCAAGAGACAGCAGTATGCGCCCACTCATCCTACGGCGCAGAAGCTGAATGTGCTCCTGTCCAAGTTGCTGGTGCTGCAGTCGCTCCCTTTTCAGGTGGTGGACTCTGCACCTTTCAGAGAACTGATGGCTTGTACCGAGCCGAGGTGGAGAGTCCCAAGCCGTAATTTCTTTGCCAAGAAGGCAGTACCAGCGCTGCACACTTTTGTTGAACAGAAGGTGGGCCAGTCCTTGAGCCTGTCGGTGTGTAGCAAAGTGCATAGCAGCATCGATGTCTGGAGCTGTAACTACGGTCAGGGACAGTACATGTCGTTTACGGCCCACTGGGTGAATGTGGTCCCTTTGCAGCAGCAGCAGCAGCAGCAGCAGCAACTTGGACAGGTCACGCCGCTTCGGCCTCCGCGCTCCCTGCCCGTTGGGCCTGTGACACCGTGCGACTTGGCCTCCTCATCCTCCGCCATCTCCTCACCCTCCACTGTAGGCTCAAGTCTCAGTGCCCCTCCAGTCTACCATGTGTGCAGGGCACGGAGGTGTCACGCAGTGCTTCACATGGTTTGTCTTGGCGAACGGAGTCACACAGGGGAGGAACTGCTTAAATGTATTCATCAGGAAATCCAAACATGGCTTACTCCAAGAAAACTTAAAATGGGAATCATGGTTACCGACAATGGGAAGAACATTTTGTCTGCGCTGCGCCAAGGAAGCCTGACCCATGCCCCCTGCATGGCTCACGTCTTCAATCTGGTTGTCAAGCGGTTTCTGAAGTGTTCCCCCCATCTGCAAGACATCCTAACAACTTCAAGGAAACTTTGCATGCACTTCAGCCACTCCTACACCGCCAAACACACCCTTCTTAAGCTACAGCGTCAGAATGGTATCCCCCAACATAGTCTGATTTGCGATGTTTCCACCCGTTGGAATTCCACCCTTCACATGTTGGACCGATTATATGAACAGAGAAAAGCCATCACGGATTTCCTGATGATCCAAGCAGATAGGGGGACTCCCCTGTGTAACTTCAATGTCAACCAGTGGCAGCTCATACGTGACACCTGCCGTTTGCTCAGGCCCTTTGAGGAAGCCACTTTATTTGTCAGTCGGCAGGATTACGGGATGAACGACGTGATTCCACTGCTTCATGTACTACAGCACATGTTGGAAACCATGGCTGGTCAGGGCACTGGAGACATGGCGTTTACATCTTACGGCCACATGAACCCCGTTGGAGCTGAACTGGAGGAGGAAGAGGAGGAGGAGGAGTTGCCCAGCGAAACACAGTTTAGGCTTGGCGAAATGGCTGGTTTATCTAGTCAGCGGAACGGAGCAGGAGCAGCCAGAGGAGCTAGAGGTTTTTGAGGAAGGCGAGACAGAGGACCCGGGCACACCGTGGCAGTATGCAGTGGAGATGGAGACAGGTAGTCCATCCGAGTCACTTGCGCAAATGGCAGGAAGCATGCTCACGTGCTTGTGTAGTGACCCCAGAATTGTTTCCATCTGTCGGCGGGATGACTTCTGGCTGTCCACCTTATTGGACCCTCGCTTCCGGCACAAAATGGGGGCATTTTTTAAACCCACCGAGAGGGAGGACAAACTCAACTACTACAAAGACATTCTACGTAGGCAGTTGGCCGATGCCTATCTGCGCCATGGTCCATACTCTCGCAGGTCTGACTCGAGGGGACCTCTGCGCTCACCTTCCACTGCCATGGCCGCTGGGGGGGTTGGCAGGAGCAGCAGCAGCAGCTCCATCAGCAGCAGCAGCCTCAGTCTTCAGTCGCTAATGAGTAGCTTTCTACACCCGCATAGTGAGGCTACTCATGAGCAGCAGGAAGACCTGGAGCAGGACCTCAACCAGCAGGTCATGTCATACTTTGACATGACCATGCCAACACACCTTGAGGATCCGCTGGACTTCTGGGCAGCCAAACTTGATTTGTGGCCGCAACTAGCAGAGTTTGCCCTGGAAAAGATGTCCTGCCCGGCAAGTAGCGTGCCATCTGAGCGGGTGTTTAGTGCGGCGGGGGCCATAGTTACGGTGAGGAGAACTCGTCTGTCAACTAAAAATGTGGAGAGACTCACCTTTGTCAAAATGAATCAGGGATGGATCAGCCAGGATTTCCACCCACCAATGCCTGATGCATGCGACTAGATTCAGCATGGTGCCACGTTTTACACTTTCCAAATGGTGCAAAACATATTTATGTCTTTAGGCCAATTTTTGGGCTCCTGCTGCTGCTGCTGCCAACTCCAGGGTGTGATTCATCCAATTTTTGGGCTCCTGAAGCCAACTCCAGTGTATATTTGGGCTCCTGCTGCTGCTGCTGCCAACTCCAGGGTGTGATTCATCCAATTTTTGGGCTCCTGAAGCCAACCCCAGTGTCTCTTTAAAGTAATATTTGGGCTCCTGCTGCTGCTGCTTGCAACTCCAGGGTGTGATTCATCCAATCTTTGGGCTCCTGCAGCCAACTCCAGTGTCTCTTTCAAGCTATGTTTGGGCTCCTGCTGCTGCTGCTGCTTGAAACTCCAGTGTGTGTCAGTCAATTTTTGGGCTCCTGCTGCTGCCAATTCCAGTGTCTCTTTCAGCCAACGTTTGGGCTCCTGCTGCTGCTTGCAACTCCAGGGTGTGATTCATCCAATTTTTGGGCTCCTGCTGCTGCCAACTCCAGTGTCTCT
The DNA here is from genome assembly GCA_027917425.1 of Gastrophryne carolinensis. Classification (NCBI taxonomy): domain Eukaryota; kingdom Metazoa; phylum Chordata; class Amphibia; order Anura; family Microhylidae; genus Gastrophryne; species Gastrophryne carolinensis. The sequence continues at coordinate 18,422,043 of CM051241.1, read as the reverse complement.
TTAAAGCAATGTTTGGGCTCCTGCCCCTCATAGTGATGCCACTTCAACTCTCTGCAATTGTGCCGCTCTGCGATTCTATTAGTGATGCCTCTGATCTGCATGTGATATTTATTTAAAGTATTATTTAACTAACCCAGCACGCATCCTATGCGTGTTACAGGAAGGCAGAATGGTTTACAACCCTATTGAGGCTCTAGGAGGCTCAGAAATAGCCATTTTTAATAGCGATTCATCGAGAATAAATTCGGGTTGAAACTATTTTTGTCGGAAAATTCGGCGAATCAGTCGAATCGAATTTTTCAAAAGTTCGCTCATCTCTAGTAGCCATAGCTGGTAATGTTATTACATGCCAGGAAGGCATTAAGGCCACTAAGGCCATTCCTCTAACCTTAGTGGATGCCCTTGGGTTTTGGTTACACTCCAGGGTATAAATAGATTGTGGGACAGATCTTTGTATTGACCCGAATATATTTATACATAGTTATTAGATCACCCTCAGGCATGTTTTTTCTAAACTAAATAAACCTAACTTTGACAATTTTTCAGTGTACTCTAGTCCCCTCACTCCTTTTATTACTTTTATTGCCCTTCTTTGAACGCGCTCCAGTTCTGATATGTCCTTTTTAACAGGTGCCCAGAACTGTGCACAGTACTCCATATGGGGTCTGACCAGTGACTTGTACAGCGGTAAAATGATGCTCTGGTCATGAGCACCTATGTCCCTCCTGATGCACCCCATGATCCTGTTTGCTTTGGCAGCTGCTGCCTGGCCTGTAGTGATTATTACAGTTGAGATTATTGTTAACTAAAACCCCTAGGTCCTTTTCCATTGTTGTTTTACCAAGTGTTTTTTTATTTAGCATGTAATCATGACTGCCCATGCTTCCAATTTAACTAAATCTGTTTGTATCTGCCTGCTGTCCTCTTTTGTTTTAATTGCTTTACACAGCTTAGTATCATCTGCAAAGATTGAGACTTTACTGTTTAATCCGTACCCTATGTCATTTATATATTGTAGACATGTCACTGGAGAAGTGGTCGAGGGGGTGTACATTTCACCTAGGTTACTACGCAGTGTGAGATGGTAAGTCCAGGATTGATTTGTTTCTCAGCAGTGATATGCTGCTGAGTTGTTGTTTAATCTTGCCGGGCCTGGATTTATATGGAATGGCAGGTAGGTTTGGTAGAGGGACCTGTCATTCCACACCCCCCCCCGATCCAGTTTGGGTTTTGGATCAGGTGAGCTCTGATCCTAATTAGCCTGGGAAGGTAAAAGCTCTGCAGAGCCTGCAGGTGATTGCTCTCAGCCAGGAATGAACAGCCTGCGGGTGTTTGGAGGAAGCTGCGAGCGCAGCCACTGCTGGAGCTGAAACTTACCCTGCGATATCCAGGCGAAAGCTGTGCTTTGAAAGTGTCAGATAGGTGAGAAGAACCTGTTAGTAAGCACCCAGCCGGGCTAGGTCTTTTATTTTGATTGTATAAAAGAAGCACGTTGTTGCTGTATATTTTTGTTTGCTGGACTGTTTATGCCATGAATAAACACCAAGACCTGCTTTTATAAAATCTACGTCTGCTGTGAACTGTGTCCAAACACACCATCCCCCGGGAGGATCCCTACAATATATATTGAAGAGAATTGGTCCCAGAACTGACCCTTGTGGTACTCCACTAGTAACAGTGACCCAATCTGAGTGTGTACCATTTATAACCACCCTCTGCTTCCGACCATTAAGCCAGTTTCTCACCCATCTGCACACGTTTTCCCCCCAGTCCAAGCATTCTCATCTTTTGTACCAGCCTTTTATGTGGCACAGTATCAAATACTTTAGAAAAGTCAAGATATATGATCTTGAATCTTGAACTTACCTCCTCATAAAAGCTGATTAGGTTTGTCTGGCAGGAGCGATTTCTCATAAATCTCATAAAGCCATCTGCCAGATCTCCCACTAACATATCTCCCAAGTGTCCCTGATTTGGAGGGACTGTCCCTCTTTTGTGTCCATGTCCCCCTGCCCCTCAGTGCTCTCATTTGTTCCTCTTTGAGGTGTAACATGCAGATCTGCAGCAATAAATTATTCATTTGTAAAGTGTTTATAATGTTTTAACTGTTACACCCTATCTCCTCAATGATGGGGCATGGCTTCATCCATCCCTCAATGAGAGGGCGTGGCCTAATTTAACAAATGTCCCTCTTCCCCACCCTGAAAAGTTGGTAGGTATGCGCTAACCCCCTGTATTTCCCAGACCCCTTCCATTGACAGTCAGCAAGAATTCCGGGATTCAGGATTCTGGAAACTTTTGTTTATTTGAACAGTTAATTATTCACAGTTTGTAAACTTTATTCCAGAAACTCAAGACTATAGGGTCGATTCAAAGAAACATGTAACAGCTTGGATTTGGTTGCCGATCATCCTATTTTTCACGTCCGCTCGTGCGTTCGTATGAACTTGCGAGTGATTCTATAAGCAAATACGTTTCTATCCTAAAATATACGTCCGTTCGTATGTTATCTCCCGAACTTGCCTCAGTCAGTTGTCAATCGTAAAAAACACGTTGATGTGATCACTTGTTGCGGCGGCAGCCTGTTTTTTCGTCCGCTTCCATCGTCCACCTCTTCCAATTACTTGCGTTTGCCTCTGGTTTTCAATGGTTTTGGGCCTCTTATATTCGTTCGTTCGTATGTATCTAGGGTCTTGCGCATGCGCAATCCAAGCTACACTCTACAAACCAATATGTGTGCCCTATCTGACACTACCAATCTCACCACTACTGCCTCGCGCCAGGCTAACACTTACCTTTAGGAACCATAAAACGTACCCAAACCCCTTAGCGCTTGCATCCTTCTTCATGTTGACGACCCTAAAACTTACCCAAACCCCTTAGCGCTTGCATTCTTCTTCATTTCGCGGACCCTAAAACTTACCCAAACCCCTTAGCGCTTGCATCCTTCTTCATTTGGACGACCCTAAAACTTACCCAAACCCCTTAGCGCTTGCATCCTTCTTCATGTTGACGACCCTAAAACTTACCCAAACCCCTTAGCGCTTGCATCCTTCTTCATGTTGACGACCCTAAAACTTACCCAAACCCCTTAGCGCTTGCATCCTTCTTCATTTGGACGACCCTAAAACTTACCCAAACCCCTTAGCGCTTGCATCCTTCTTCATGTTGACGACCCTAAAACTTACCCAAACCCCTTAGCGCTTGCATCCTTCTTCATTTGGACGACCCTAAAACTTACCCAAACCCCTTAGCGCTTGCATCCTTCTTCATGTTGACGACCCTAAAACTTACCCAAACCCCTTAGCGCTTGCATCCTTCTTCATGTTGACGACCCTAAAACTTACCCAAACCCCTTAGCACTTGCATCTTTCTTCATTTGGACGACCCTAAAACTTACCCAAACCCCTTAGCGCTTGCATCCTTCTTCATGTTGACGACCCTAAAACTTACCCAAACCCCTTAGCGCTTGCATCCTTCTTCATTTGGACGACCCTAAAACTTACCCAAACCCCTTAGCGCTTGCATCCTTCTTCATGTTGACGACCCTAAAACTTACCCAAACCCCTTAGCGCGTGCATCCTTCTTCATTTGGACGACCCTAAAACTTACCCAAACCCCTTAGCGCTTGCATCCTTCTTCATATTGACGACCCTAAAACTTACCCAAACCCCTTAGCGCTTGCATCCTTCTTCATTTGGACGACCCTAAAACTTACCCAAACCCCTTAGCGCTTGCATCCTTCTTCATTTCGCGGACCCTAAAACTTACCCAAACCCCTTAGCGCTTGCATCCTTCTTCATTTGGACGACCCTAAAACTTACCCAAACCCCTTAGCGCTTGCATCCTTCTTCATGTTGACGACCCTAAAACTTACCCAAACCCCTTAGCGCTTGCATCCTTCTTCATTTGGACGACCCTAAAACTTACCCCAACCACCTAATGTACATATGTGTATATGTTTCTAAGCATCTATTTTCGTGTTTGTGTAAATGTCTTTTTGTGCGCATATTAGAAATGACACATTTATAAAGGCTTAAAAGATTATTTATTAAAATTTTTGTTTGGTTGTGGTGCTTTGCCTTTGTAAAAAACTTGTAAAATTGTTAAAATTTTTTTTTTTGGGGTTTTTTAAAAATATAAAATTACGTCCAATAAAACGAACATTAAAACTATTTTACAAAATTAGCCAGGACCAAGGGCACTAATCCTCCTCCTCTTCTTCGTCTGTTGGCCCCAACGTCGCCTGTATGGCCAGCAGCTCGGCCACCAACTCCTTAATTCTTTTTTTTTTCCCGGCCAAGGTTTTAGGGATCATCCCTGTAACCAATAGAGAAATAAACATAAATAGGAGTACCAGACCGGTTTGTATGCTGGGAATAGATTTAGTGTTAATCAAATACATGTAAATGCATGACATATGTCATTCTTCTAAGGGATAAAGTAAATGCATTTCCCACTGGTAAGTATTGAAACTCCTTAAACCGGACCTTCAACATTATTTAATGAAAATCAATAACTATTCCCAAATGATTCTGCACCAGATAAAAGTACATTTTGGTGCATTTTTTATTACTGCGCCGACATCTGGACTCAGAAGCATAACACTTAATGAGGAGAGGAGAGTGGGATAAAGTACAGGGGAGTAGGTTACAGTTGTGCTTTGGTAATACAGAGCATAGCTGGGTTCAGGGAAAGGTCAGCAGTCCCACAATGCATGGCAGCACCTTACTTTTTAAAATCTGTATGCCATGCTGCCTGTAAATATTGCGCATTCCATATGCCGCCATTTTGGATGTTTAAAGGCTCCTAACATGCAGTAGATGCCGGTATCCTGTTTTGGAATGTTCGCAATCTGTATGTACAGTGTGTGGGATGCTTATTAGCTAGGCTCTTAATACAAGTTATGGTCCGCTTTAAGCTAACGAAGTGCCCACATGAAAGTGTTAACTATACATTGGCTAGGCCTTTAGTTATGTGTGTGTTATTAGCTAAAAACACATAAATATGAATAATGTCATGGCTACTTACTTTGTTGGTGGCCGACAGATGGCAGGTTGGGGCCAACAGGATGCCCTTGGTCCTGGCTATGCTGTGAAGAAGTCCCTGGAGAAACATGTAACATTTGGTTAGTAGTTGTATAGAGTCACTATTCCCAACATATCTGGCTCCCAGACTGGCTGACATCACTCACCTTCGCCAGGATCAACTTCCAGCATCTCTGCTGCCTCCTCCTCCACTATCTCACCCGCTCCCGAAGATTCTACAAATACATAATAAAGGAGCACTTAGTTTTTGGCCTGCCATGTATATGTTTGTGCATATACATGAAGAGTGACATACCAGAGCCTTCCCCATGCCTGGCCGGGCATGACTCCACGCCCACGCGGTTGGGCCCCTCCTCTGTGGTAAGGTCCAGGGGCTGGTCTGAGGAGGCCACAGAGGAGGGGTAGGTCCGTCGCCCGGGAGATCCACCACCTTCACTCACAGATGCAGAATCATGCAGCACTGGTCGGCCTGTGCGCCTCCGGGTGCGGCGAATTCTGAAATCCATTTCCAACACTAACAAAGAAAAGTCATTATAAATAAAGGCATAACTTATACATTTGGAACATATACCATGCAATTGCTTTGTACTTACTTGGGAAATGGATTCCAAAAAACCTCCGCACCCGGGGCATGTGCAGACGTTTCAGGTCCGACCAATGCTGCATTATCTGGGTGTGAGTGAAGGTGGTGCTGGTCACACGGTGGATTTCCGCGATGATCTCCCGGGCGATGTCCCTTTTTTCACACACATTGGGCGCGAAGTCATACCGGCGCTGAAGCATGATCTGAAAAACATAATGGACACAGAGCTTTTACTTTTACACACAGAGCCATATGTGTTGCATCACAAGTAGCGAATGTCATGTCATTAACACACATTTAGAGTGCCAGCCATTTTTGGGGAGTGCCTTAAAGCGGACGTTCACTCTGATTCAGAGTCTGGTCTTATGTTATATGTTTCACACACCATGTACATACAGATAGCCAACATTACAAATCAGGCCACCTGCCTGGCATGTTATGATGGTTTGAACCTACAAGATGTCGGGCTTATGTAAAATGCCTTCTTTGCAGGCAGCCTGCAAACAGGAAGTTCATGCAAACTGTAAGTGTGTGTGCTACTCGGCATTCTTGGACTGATGACCTTCCCATGACCACAGCTCTGCTGTGTCTGAACAAAGCACAGCTTTAACCCACCCCCCTGTACCTTATCCCACTCACCTCTCCTCAGTAAGTGTGATGCTTCTGAGTACAGATGGCTGCGCGCATCTCTTAAATTCTTGAGCAGAGTTTCAGGCCAGTGGAGCCAAGACTAATAAGTTATTGCCTTCAAATGGACCATTTGGAAATGTCATAGGCTGTGTACTGGTTTTTTAGGTTTTATTGCTTTTTAGTCAATCAGGCTGAAGGCCCGGTTTCTGTCTTTTTGCCCGCGTGTGTTGCTTGCCGTTGTGTTTTGATGTCTTAGGCAAACAGTGGTCCTCAAACATCCGCATCAAGGTCCGAGACAGGCCAGGTTTGACAGCTAGCCACGCTACTCCACAGGTTAATTAACTGTTGCTAAGCCAGAGCAATTGCCCGAATTAGGACATCAGCATAGAGAGGTGAAAACGTGGCCTGGCTCGGCCCTTGAGGATGAAGTGTGGGGAGTCTGTTCTAAAACATTAAGATCCCCAAAACTAGTTCCAACCGCATCATTTACATTTAGTACATCAGTCAGTATTAGCTTAAAAGGCAGAGCAAGGCACTTACCAGCATGAGGATCTCTTCCTGTTGACGGGTGAAGATAGTGGGCGCCATCTTTATGCTTCTTCAAGGCAGCAGATAAGTGAAACCCCAGCGGTTTCCTGGTTCCGCACGAACGTACGTCCGTACGAGCGCGTAGTCGTGCGCATAGGCGTCAGACGCTGTGCGCATGATTTAAAGGTCCCTGCACCCAAAGCTCATTCTCTTTGAGCTTTTGGACAAAATGGCACCAAAAAAGGCAGCAGCTAAACGCGCCCAGCAAAGCCAGACCTCTGAGGGCCCAACCACCAGGTCCCAGCAACGACCGAAGAAGCTAAGGGCCCAGAAGGCCCAGAAGGCAAGTACCACCTCGGCCCCACCAAGGGACACTGGACCCTCCCTTTCCCAAAAAGGGCCCCAAAGGCACGTGCCCCTGCGGCCAAAAAACAGGCCACAGCAGCCACCACCACCTCTGCCCCCAGAAGAGGCCGCCCAAGGGAGCCCACACCACCCATGCTTTCAAGCCGGGCACTTAGCCAACCCAGGCCCCGCAGCAGGCCCAGAAGCACATCCAGGCCCCACAGCAGGGCCCGAAGCCCATCCAGCCCGCACAGAAGGGCCCAAAGACCATCCAGGCCCCACAGCAGGGCCCGAAGCCCATCCAGCCCGCACAGAAGGGCCCGAAGCCCATCCAGCCCGCACAGCAGGGCCCAAAGACCATCCAGCCCGCACAGAAGGGCCCAAAGACCATCCAGGCCCCACAGCAGTGCCCGAAGCACATCCAGCCCGCACAGAAGGGCCCGAAGCCCATCCAGCCCGCGCAGAAGGGCCCGAAGCCCATCCATCCCGCGCAGAAGGGCCCAAAGACCATCCAGCCCGCACAGCAGGGCCCAAAGACCATCCAGCCCGCACAGAAGGGCCCAAAGACCATCCAGGCCCCACAGCAGTGCCCGAAGCACATCCAGCCCGCACAGAAGGGCCCGAAGCCCATCCAGCCCGCGCAGAAGGGCCCGAAGCCCATCCAGCCCGCGCAGAAGGGCCCAAAGACCATCCAGCCCGCACAGCAGGGCCCAAAGACCATCCAGCCCGCACAGAAGGGCCCAAAGACCATCCAGGCCCCACAGCAGTGCCCGAAGCACATCCAGCCCGCACAGAAGGGCCCGAAGCCCATCCAGCCCGCGCAGAAAGGGCCGAAGCCCATCCAGCCCGCGCAGAGGGGCCCGAAGCCCATCCAGCCCGCGCAGAAGGGCACGAAGTCCATCCAGGCCGCGCAGAGGGGCCCGAAGCCCATCCAGCCCGCACAGAAGGGCCCGAAGCCCCCGACCTGGCACCAGCCGGGAACATAGCCCCCGACCTGGCACCAGCCGGGAACATAGCCCCCCAAGAGGCCAAAGAATGCCCACCCGGACCACATCTACACCTGGAAGTTCGGTGGCCAGCCACGCAAGAACACCCAGTCCCTTGGCCAGTCCAGTCCAGTCATTGGGAAGCCAGCAATCCTTCCATTCCCCTACCCAGCCCCAGGCCATAATGTCACCACATGTGTCTGCACACATGGAGGAGCACCCAAGCCAACCATCTGTCCGCACATTGCGGCGCGGACATTTGAGTGGGAGATTCTCCCATGACCAAAATATGGCATTGGCTAGTGGCCTTACATTATACTATGACGAGCTCTATGGGAGCAAATCAAAACACACCACTAAGCAGCGCAAGATGGAATTGTTTGAAACCATCCTACGACAAGTAAATGCAGCGGGGGAAGAGAGGAAAGATGTTGGACAAATCCAGAAGAAAATTTCGGATCTCAAATATGCTGTACGTCAAAAAGAAATTAAAAGGCATAATTACAGGTAAATAAATGATGTCTCCAAATGTAATGATTAGGATGTACTGTATGCACCTTTTCTGGGTACCAAACTATTTTTTCATTTCAGCATGAAAACTGGAGGTGGCTTTCCAACCAAACTGGAGTTTACACCTGCTGAGGAGATTGTGCTGGGCCTTCTCCATCCTGTGGCGGTCGGTGGCCATGCGGGTCTAAGGGACACAGACTCACCGACCCGTACACAAGGTGAGTACTCTTAATCTGCATGTTTGCCTGTTTGCCAAGAAAATTAAAGTTCACTAGTACCAAGATGACGGTCTGGCCCTATGGTGTGGCTTGCTTGGCCTCGCACTACTGTGCCTGTTTGTGTCCAGTTTTGGTCCCTGTGAATCAGGCATTTTGGAACACAGACATTATGTAAAAGAACAATTAACACTAATTATGTGTGAAGGAAGGAAGTTTATGAAGAAAAGTGATATATTTTGACTCCATCACAAAACACACATCATTAGGGATGTGTTGGCTATTTGTTGTGTGAGTTGTGTTTGAGGTAACAATTTAATTCAACACCCCCAAACATATCTGACCTAGAGCAGCGAGACTCAACTGGCGTGCCGGGGTCCCAATGCGGACCTTGGCACCAGATTCCCAGACCCCTGCCCAGACAGCCCTGCACTCAATTACTTCTGTGTTGACGTGCTCAGAGCAGCCCCCTTGATCGGCGATGTAGTGGTTGGTCTCCTGGCCAATGTCATGGCTCCATGAAACCGACCATTGCAATATGAAGTACTGCACAGGAAGTGGCATTGCAAGGTACACACTAACTTGGTGCATCATTATCTTTGTCCAATCCTGTCCCGCTGCCCCAGCTCTGCCCCATCTGCCCCTGTCCCACCATCTGCCCCCCCCCCACATCAGCCCCATCCATTCCTAACAGATTTGCTCCATCCATCCCATCACCATCCATTCCTGTCCTCCCAGCTTTATCCATCCAATCCCTGTCCCCTCAGCTCTGCCCCATCTGCCCCTGTCCCACCATCTGCCCCCCCCCCACATCAGCCCCATCCATTCCTAACAGATTTGCTCCATCCATCCCATCACCATCCATTCCTGTCCTCCCAGCTTTATCCATCCAATCCCTGTCCCCTCAGCTCTGCCCCATCTGCCCCTGTCCCACCATCTGCCCCCCCCCACATCAGCCCCATCCATTCCTAACAGATTTGCTCCATCCATCCCATCACCATCCATTCCTGTCCTCCCAGCTTGATCCATCCAATCCCTGTCCCCTCAGCTCTGCCCCATCCAGCCCAGCAAGGGCAAGCAGCCTTTATTAGTTTGCACTTGGCAATCTCTAGCCCCTCCCCCAGTGTGCTGATTTCTAACTAGACACCCCCTGCGCCAGCCCCATGCCCGGACCTTCACCTCTCACCGGATACCTTTAAATGGACCTTTACAAGAAGTGGTTGAGTACCCCTGACCTAGAGAATGGTAGTCAAACTCTAAATAGTTGCTCTGCAAGTTGTATGCTGACTGGGTACACTTCCTGACTTCAAACTGAGGTCAGTTAGCAGTTTAGTCGATCCATTGCACATATGTTAAATTGAGTGTCTTTTACCAATTGGACCCATTGCTGTAGAGTGCTTAAGCATGTGTTAAACTGATGTAATCCTAATTTGGGACGCCAACTTAACCTTTTTTTTTCTATGTCCCTACAGACCCACACACTCATGGAAGAGATCCAGGAAATGGAGGAAGATGATGGATCCCTGCTGGCCACGTCAGATGACCTCCCCCTGGGTCCCAATCTGCAACTGCTCCCTAATGTTTCTCTGGCCAATCCTCAGCAGCAGAGTGAATCTGCATCCATTGTGCATGCACATGGGGAGACTGACACAACAGTCCCCAGTGTTCACTCTGCTGCTGAGGATTTGCCAAGCATGCCTGTTGCTGTTGAGGGGACGACACAACGCGGCAGGGCACGCCCAAGAGCCAGGGTAATTGTGCGGCGGACTCCATTACGCCGCCGCACAATTCCCCAGGGGAGGCACAGTGCCCTGCTTGATTTATGGAACCAAGAGAGGGACTCTTTTGAGGCACAGCTCGTAACTGAGCGGGAGGAAAGGCATGCCGATATGGTGAACCTAACTACCACCTTACAGGGCATCCTCGCGGAGTTTCGCACCCTCAACAGCAACATGGTCACTGCAAGTAATGGCATCCAGTCAGCCATGGCTGAGATGACCAATATGCAGAGAAACATTATGGAGCAGTTGCAAATTCACAATGCAACCATGGCCCAGGTTAGGTCCCATCCCCACGGACCTCCACCTGGGTTTTATGGGCAGCCACCCTATTAATCCATGATTGTGTGGGACATCTTTTCTCTTCTCCCCACTGTATTTACTTGTCCTTTGAGGTTTCAAACAATCCATTTTGTGTTTCACATGCAGGTTGTGTTTTGTATTTGCTCCCATAGAGCTCCTTAGAGTAATGATTAAGGCCACTAGCCAATGCCATAGGTCTAGGTGCAGTCTAGTTGGCAACTATCATGTGCCAATTATGGCTTTTCACATTTGTTTGGTTTGTGCTCCTCCTGTTTGCAGACATGTTTGTGTGACATTATGGCCATGCCCTAATATCCCTTGCCACAGGCAATATTAATGACTGGACTAGGCTGGCCTTTGGACTGGGTGTCCTTGTTTGGTTGTGCCACTCTCTTCCAGGTGTAGATGTGGTCGATTTAATGTTAATACCTTTTTTTTTTGGGAGACCTTGCAGATCAGCAAGGGAATGACTTCTTGGCATTTTTTCATACTTCAAAGTTTATTCTATTGTATATGAGCCCTGGTACTAGTGCAATCAGTGCCAATCGCATAGTCTTCACATACAAAGTACCTCAGGGTCTCAAGCCATGTTTGTATATAATTATGTATATAGTTTGACTATTTCTGTGTGCCCTACCAGAATTGTGGTTTGGATGACTTTAGTTATTGTACATAAATAAATTGTGACTTCACTTTTTGCATCTTGAAAAACCACAGTTGTCAGGTGTGCATTCATATTTGTTCTTGATTATTGGGGAGACGTCATTGTCTCATGATCTCTGAAAATTGCACCCACTACAAAGTAACTTTAACTATTACAAGTGTGCTTACCAGTTCTCTTTAATCTTATTTTTTTGGGAGCCACAGTTGTATGTGGATTTTTATTTGTTATGCCCCACCAATCAAAGTGCAAAAAGTAAAAAAAAAACAAACTTACTATACTTGTGGCATTTTGAGTTGAAACACATTTAACATCACCTTGGGCTAAAGCAGATACATTTTTGGTTAAGAGGTGTAAAAATGCAAAGATCAATCTAAGTAAACACCAGGAAAAACATTAGGCAACAATTAAGGTAAATTGTGTATTTATTTAAGGTAATGCCACATTACGGCCAAACAAATATTTGAAAATAAAGGCAAATACACACACACAGACTGGGAAACAAAAAAAAGGCTTTAACTAAAATGCTGCAAGATCAAATTTGATCGCACTGATTGGCCAGACTCACTGGGTGGGCCAACATAATTGTCACCATCATCTTCTCGGGCTGTAGAGGGCAGAACATCAACATAACGGGGGACACGTTCTTGAATGGCAAAATTATGCAGAACAGCACATGCCATTATGATGTCTATCACTTTGTCAGGAGCATATTGCAGGGCGCCCCCGGTATGGTCCAAACAACGAAAACGTGTCTTCAACAGTCCAAATGCCCTCTCCACAACAGCCCTGGTCTTGCGGTGCGCACGATTATACGCTTCCTGAGAGGCATCCTGGGGCCGCAGCACAGGCGTCATGAGCCAGGGGAGAAGTGGGTAACCGGAATCACCTTAACAAGACAATTAAATAACTAAAATTAACACATTGCAAGACAACAAACACAAACAATTTGCCATATATCAAAATGAGGTAAGCTAAAGGGCCAAAAAAGACACCCAGGGTACATTAGAAAAAACACTATTGGGCCAAATGTAGTACATAACTAAAAATGCAGCTTAAATAAAGTCAAAAATTAAACAACATCTGCACGGACAAGGCTGTTTAGAAATATGTTTTAGATTCTGGCTTCGCAAATGTTACAATTAGGATGCTGCTGAGGGGCCCACACCATTTAGATAAAGAATGCACTGTATGCAGTTTAAGTCCACTTTGGCGTTGCAAGACCAATACTACAAAAGGGCAAAAAAATAGCAGATACTTCGGGACAATCTGCTAGCCAATATATTTTGGGACATGGAAGTTACAGACATCCTAACCAAAGTTATCCAAAAAACAGAAGCACAAAGGGAGCAAAGCGTTTGGTTGAAAACCAAAATACAATCCACAAAAGCCCCCCCCAAAAAATGCAGGTTCGTTTTCCTGACAAGAATTATAAAGCTAAAATAGGCAAACAATACAGATTCCTGGGAAATATCGGTAACCAAAAATAGGACACACTTACCAAGCAGCCATGCACCCGAAAATTCCCCAGACTCAAATCTCCTAAACAATCCAGATCGTCTCAGGATATAGGAGTCGTGCGACGATCCAGGGTAGCCGGCAAGGACACTCAGGAAACGCATGTCCGGCCCCACCACGGCCTGGACATTAAGGGAGTGTCCCATTTTTCGATTCCTTAAGGCAAAAAAAAAAAAAAAAGGGTAAGTGATAAGGGCCCCAAAATTTGTGAAAAAAAACAGGTCTGCACACAAAATCAAACTACAAATGAGAAGCCTAAATAAAGCATGTACACAAAAGTCCAAAAAAAAATATGCTGCCGCCAAGGAAAATAGGTTACATTACACGTTGGGCCCCATAATAACCCAAACCCAAAATATATACCTATATATATATTCGTCGGATGCCCTAGGTACGAGTGCCACATGTGTGCAGTCAACAGCACCAATGACGTTGGGCATGTCGGCCACATTATAAAAACCAAGCTTAATGGCGTTTCTGGCTGCCATATCATCCGGGAAAAAAATATATTTGGGAGTTATGGCAGCCATGCCTTCCAAAAATTTAGAGAGTGCGCGGCTCAGCGTAGGCTGGGACATCCCCACGGAGAGGGCACCCAGCCTCTGGAACGAGCCGTTCGCCAAAAATTGCAGGCAGCCAAGCATCTTGGTCATACCTGAAATTGCATGCCCCTTCCTTGTGGTGCGGGCTAACCATGGCCGCAGCTCACTATATAATTTATGGAGGGAAGCACGATTAAGCCTGGTCAGCTCAAACAGCTCAACATCATTCATGCTATCGATGTTCATGCGACGACGCAGGGGCAATCTGCTCTCAGACATCCGGATCAAATCGATGCCAAAAAGCATAAGCCCTTGATGTGCCACAAACTCGCTCCTCTCCATCCTACTCCTGAGGCCAAATAGCTGCCGGCAAACATTTCGGGAAGCAGCTCTTTAATGGGCTTCAAAACAATTAGCAATCACCTCTCTGAATTGGTCGCAAGCCCATGTGAAGCACGTAAAAAATAGGATCGGACCTAAAAAATACGATTTGGACGGGAAAAACACACAAACTAACGCAAAATATACGATTGGCGTCCGGAAAGCGTATGTTCATATACGTCTATGCGCGAACGTTCGTGCGAATACGAAATGGCCAAAAAAAAAGGAAAAAATGACAAACACCCACCCAAACTTACGATTCTCGATACGAAATCAATTAACTTTTGCTCTTTGAATCGAGGGGTATGTATCAGCCAATCACACAAGGTCCTGGGGATACCCCAGACTCCTCATCATGATCCAATGAGAGGACGTGTCAGGGTGCAGCTCCCAACATTAAAGCGGGACTCCGGATGATCTCTGATGAAGCTGGAGGGGGTGTCTGAATTTCATTGTTGTTTTTGGCTCCATTAGAGAGGTCACTGCTCAGTTATTAACCCCCCTGGCGTTATGATAGAGGCAAATGTAATGGTAACGAAAGCGTTACCATTACATTTGTCTCTGACGCACGGCTCCGCCCCCATGAGCCTCTGCGGCTCACAGAGACGGAACCCGGAAGTGAGATGGACGCCGCAGCCGCGGCTCTCACCTGCGATCGCAGCGGGGACATCGCTGGATCACAGGGAGAAGGTAAGGAGACTGCGCCGCCCTGCTCCTCTGCCACATAGATCCCGAGCGTGACTCGGGGTTACCACTACTTACAGTGCAAATTAACCCCAAGTCACGCTCGAGATCACCGCTAAGGAGGTTTAGTGTTCTTGCTTGCCAAGATCACTTATTGTTCTCGCTGATATATTATTTTTATTCCAAGCATTTTTGCACTGTAACTCCTCCCACAGTTTTGACACTACATAGACCATAATATACCAAAACATGCGGATCGTTTCCGAATGGTGTGCTTATATTTTGTGGAACGTTTCGCCAAACGGTTTCCGAAATATTGGCGCAATTTTCCCATAGGAATGAATGGGAGGAATTTTTAAAACTAGAGTGGGAACTGAGTGTGAAATGAAAAATCAGGACATGATTTCTAAACTGCGACCTCTCCCTCATTTTTAATCCCACCTACACAAATCTTATATCAAAACGTTCAGCTATCCCTGCTGCCGCTAAAAATGTCCAAGGCTAAGCCATAGCCCAAACAGATTTCACAATATGACCTTTTGTTTGCAACTCACACCTCCCATTGACATTCATTGAAACTCCACTCTAGACACCACAAATTTGAATGGCAATTTCTAAACTGCAACTGTGCCTTCATTTTTAATATTTCAGAGACAGAGACCAAATTGTTTGCCTAGCTCTTGTGATTCTTACAGTATAAAGCTCTTTGCTGTAGGATGTATACTTTTTAAGCTACAGTCATTTGAATATGGCAACCACCAGTGCATTAGAAATGTGTTTTAATGTGCATTCTCAGTTTACCTCAGAGTGAGTTTCCATAGCAACACAGCTGCAGCCTGGCTCGTTACAGCTGCTCTGCCCACACACCAAGTCTCAGGAAACTCCCCTTAAAGGAGCAGTATCGCGAAATTGGCATTAAAAAAGATAAATAATTAAATAGCCACACAATAGCTTCTAACATGTCTATAAATAATCTGGCGATAGAAAAAAGAAGAATGCTTACTATCTTTACTCAAAACAATCCATACAGTTACTCTGCCTACTCCATATAGTTACTCTGCTCAGTCAAACCTTTCCACAGTTACTCCAGTGACTCCAACCACACAACAGTTACTCAAGTCACTCCACCCAGTTACTCAAGTCACTCCACCCAGTTACTCCGCCCACTGCACCCAGTTACTCCACCCACTCTGCCCACTCCACCCAGTTACCCCGCCCACTCCACCCAGTTACCCCGCCCACTCCACCCAGTTACCCCGCCCACTCCGCCCACTATACCCAGTTACCCCGCCCACTCCACCCAGTTACTCCGCCCACTCCACCCAGTTACTCCAGCCACTCCACCCAGTTACTCCAGCCACTCCACCCACTCCACCCACACAACAGTTACTCAAGTCACTCCACCCAGTTACTCCGCCCACTCCACCCACACAACAGTTAATCAAGTCACTCCACCCAGTTACTCTGCCTACTCCACCCAGTTACTCCGCCCACTCCACCCAGTTACTCCGCCCACTCCACCCAGTTACTCTGCCCACTCCAGTTGTAGAGAACTGGCGGAGGCAAGACCACTTCACGCAATTTCCCGGAAATTGCACTTTGTCTAGTTATTATTATTGTTTATTGATAGAGCTCCATCATATTCCATGGCGATGTACAAGGCAGCGATTACAAACAGGATGATATTAAACTTATAAGCTGACGCTATTGTGAGTCATTTGTGACTGGGATGGGGATTATATCTCACAGCAGGGACAGGAAGTGATGGGAAATCTCAACATCAAATGCAAATGATTCAGCGCTTCCCCCCTCTACAGCTCGCTGTAGTCTTGTGACTCCTCCCCCGCCATCCTCTGCATCCTCTCCGGGAGAATCTTGTACCAGAACTTGTATTTGTCCTCTTTCAGCCTCTGAGCCGCTGTCTGCTGGATATCGATCTGCAGATACCCCTCATCTTCATCATACTGCGGCCAGTGCACCAGACCCGGACCATTGGGGTTCCTGCATAACATTAGGGGTGAGAAAGAAAGAGACTTGTTAAATTAGGTTACGTCCCCCTCATTGAGTGATGGAGGATTTTACCCACTTCATCAGCCCCTTCCAGCTTGGGCTTGAAGGCACATGGCGAGTAGTGCAATTATTCAACGGATGCTTCATGAGAAGCAGAGCTTGCTGCACATTTGTCCTACTAATTTTTCAGCACACCTACCAACTTTTCAGGGTGGGAAAGAGGGACATTTGTTAAATTAGACCACACCCCCTCATTGAGGGATGGGCGAAGGCACGCCCCTTAATTGATTGATGGATAGGGTTGTAACAGTTACAACAATAGAAACACTTTGAATAGGCAAATTAATCTTTTATTGATGCAGATCTGCATGTTACACCTCGGGGAGGGACAAATGAGACCAACGAGGGACAAGGGGACCTGGACTCAAAAGAGAGACGGTCCCTCTAAATCAGGGACACTTGCTAAAACACAGCTAAAATCCATTGTGTAAACGAGAGGATGCCAGATCCCTTCTTTCGATTAAAGGGGACCTAAACCCTCCTGTACAGCTCTGTACCAGAGAGGGTCCTGCATCACTGGGTTAGAGGAAACTAACCTCAAGTCCCAACATCAGTGAGCCCTGCTTTAGATACTCACTTTTTCCTAGTAGAGCTCCGTCTAATGGGGGAAGGGAAACTAACCTCACATACCCCCTCCTGACACCATCAGTGATCCCAGCATTTAAAAAGATACTTACCTTTTACTAGCAGAGCTCTGTCTGATGGGGGACGGTTGTAACCAACATATATGTACAGAATCTGCAGCTCTGCTGCCCCGAAGTGCACAGCTATTTCCTGTCCACCATCAAAAAGGGCTTAATACCTGATTTTGGTTTTCTAGAGATCTTTAACCGTAGAAACCCCAGGGGTAAGTCCTAAAAGGTAGTGAATTTTTTTTTAATTTTTGTATTAAATCACAAAAGTATTCCATAACATCTGTAGGAAAATCCAAAGTCCATATGATGGCAAGCCACCGGCGGTGACTGGGCCCTCGCGTTTGGAGCCCCAACGGGTGCAGGTAAGTTGTTATAGCACTAATTTATTATTTTTTTATTTTCACTTCTAAACCTGGCATAACATGCAGAATACATGATGTCACTATGACACAGGAATGTTTGAATCTTCTTGTTGGTTACTATATAGTATAGTGTCCGGGACACTACTAGCACCGTTTGGCAGTCTACTTTAATAAAGAGGGCTTCTGACCCCCGAAACGTTGGTTTAAAGGACTGTTGTTTGCCATCATATGGACTTTGGATTTTCCTACAAATGTTATGGAATACTTTTGTGATTTAATACAATCGTTGTCACTACCTATTGGAGTGCCGGTCTTACTTACTTTTTATGTCTGATATGCTAACTAATGTAGGGGAAACTAAGAACGCACTAAAGACCAGGGTGCAGGCCCATCTGTCCAATATCAAACTTGGGACGTGGATGCACAAAAAGTCATATCCCCAATAGCCGATCATTTCTTACGTGTTCATGGGGGTGTACCCTCTACATTGAGGGTTACTCCATTAGAAAAAATTAGTTTGGGAATTAGAGGGGGGAACCTTAAACGTAAATTATTGCAGAATGAATTAAAGTGGATGCACAGATTAAATACGATTGCACCGCTAGGATTGAATGAGGATGTATCATTTGAACCATTTTTGGGCAGATAAATATCTCTATTGTGCCATTGGCGTGCACTATTCAGGATGGTGGTTATTTTGAGGTTTAGCTGTGTGTTTTTTATTGGTGTTTGATTTTGCTTTATTGTTATAGATTTTCACTGAGGTATCTGAGTGTCCATTCCCTGTAGTACGGAAGAACAATTCGTGGTCCGATTTGAGATCTTCGATTTTGGATCAGGATATTGGAAACAATGGAAGACAAGGATAATTGCACTTGAAATAGTTTTTGTTGGTGTTGATTGTTTTCACATTGTATTGAACATGTTATGCACATGGTTTTTTGTGTGTGTGGTGGGGTGGGGGGGGCGGTGGTGTGTGGGGGGGGGGTCTGATAGGTGTCGCACATACATATATCATTGTGCACAAATTGTATGATTTGAGCCTTGCCTTAGGGCAATGGGTTATGTCCGTGGGGGGATTGATTGGTTTTTGCCACTGGTTTGGGTGAGTTTTACTTTATAAATTTTGATTTTTCACTATTATCATCATTACAATTATTATTTTTATTATTATCATGTTGGTCCATCACGTTTTTGGGTTTTGTGGGGGGGGGGGGGGGTCCGGGTAAGTAGGGCTTTGGGGATTAGGTTAGGTTTGATTAGTTGTCAGCATTGGGTTTTAGTGGACACTATTGTTATCATTATTCTTTTGTCAGTATTGGTTTTATTAGATAATATTGCTATCATTATTGATCATGCTGCTTATTAGCAATGCATGAGTTGCATGTACATATATGGATGCATGATCAGTGATGAATAGTATAATTTGTAGAGATTACCTGTAGAGATGATGGATTGGATGGTGGGATTCCTTAACCTTTTAAATTGTACTGTGAGCCATGTATTGAATTATTTTACAGCATTGGATAATATACTATTATTATTATTACCTTGCATTGTTTCATCTGAAGAAGTATGTATATAGATGTAATTTTGTTGTTTTTCAATGTATTGTCTTGTTGCAATGAATTATGTATTGGTTAGAATGCCCCTCAGGCATTGCAGTGCTGCCCTCGCTCCCGCTGCGAACTCTGTCTATTTCTTTCAAGGGTTCGCTTAACATGACGTCCGCCCAGCCCCCGTCCGCTTCCCCCGACCCGGTGTCCGTTGCCAAGGTGTGCGCCGTTGTACGGCGCTGTCACGTGGGGCGTGTCAGTGGTGTCGGTCTGGGGGGAGGACGAGGGGCTCGGCTGTGACGTCACCCATACAGGGGCTGGATTGGGCGCGGGTGTTTGTCTGCCTCTCCTTCCGGCGTGAGTGCGGCCGCCGGCCGGGGCCGCCGCGCACTGGGGGAGGGGTTGGGACACATTTTGGCGCCTTCATCGAGTACATTTAAACGGGGGTGATGGCAGGACGCAGCAATGGCACCTTGAAAAAGTGACAATTCGTCACGGAACGCGTGGGTGGCTTATCATCTGGCTCAGCAGGAGGTCACTTTTGTATCTTTCATTGAGGTGATTTCTTTGATTTTCTTTGATTGTTTACATTGCTAGCACTTTATTATTGGCACACAGGCACTTTATGTTCGATATGCATGTATTTTTGTGGTGTAAGATTGTTACATTTTTGCACAGAGAATGGATTAACTAGGTCTCCTTCTGCTGGGGTGGGTTATGCAGTGATATGTGTTTTTTTAAATGTCTTTTGATTATTAGTGTATTGTATGTGTTTTAATGTGACTTATTAATGAATTAAAAATTATTTTTGATATGAATTAATTAGATTTTGATGGTTTATTAGGTGAGGAGGAGTGGTGCTTTTGGGATAAAGTTTCCCATTATTTGTGGCGTACAGGGCCACAAATTACTTTTGGTGTGTATTACATAGTTGTTTTGGGATTTCTTATTGGCACACCCTCACTCATATGCATACTGATTGATGGTGCTGAATTATTAGTTGCACAACGTTCAGCAGTATGACGATAGCTCCAATCATCACCTGACCTCTATGCAAATGAGGATAAGCCCAATATGCTAATTGGACCAACACTCTACAATATATCCACTGAGGAGCTTTCTGTAGAAAAAAAGTCAGTTGCATGGTGACTGGTGAAACGTCTTCAGATGAAACGTCTTCAGTTGCTTTGACCAATCACTACAGAGATAAAAAAGATAACAGATGAACAATGTATAAGTCTCACCCCGTGCGGGCGAAGTTGGCCCAATATTTCATGATTGTCCTGCTGAGAGCTTCTTCTTCTGCTGCACAGGCACCTGGCAGAGAGGAAAGAGATCCATGAAGGAACCAAGATGCCTGCCAAGGATGCCACATCACAGTATCGGGGTGACCCCAGAAGTTACCTGAGAAGAGCTGACCCTCCGGCAGGAAGGGGCCTCCGATCACGAAGGCGATATCATCACCATGATCGGCCTTCACGTATTCTGGCTTCACATTCTTGAACACATTGGGGCGGTGACGAAACTCGTAGAAGAAGACGGGATGCCCGGCATCTGATCAGTGATGCAATCAGGTTACATTTATGACATCAGCACACCTCCGACAGAAAAAAAGGACCGCAGTAGGGTTGCCACCTTTCTCAACAGAAATTGCTGATCAACCTACGGGGGTGTGAGCTGTAATCATAATTTAAAGTGGACCAAAACCCAAGATTTTGACTATCCTGGATTTTGGTGCTTTCCCCAGGGGCACCCCGATCGGGGGTGCACCGTTGTGTGCGGATCTGGCAGCCGCATCCTTCGCTTCCCTGTAGCAATGCATGTGCCCGTGCCAGGCATTTGTGAATGACCAGCACGGGCACACTCCCTATTAGAGGGAGGCGGAGGATGCGTCTGTCAGAGCTCTTAGATGCGCCGTGGGCCCAGGAAGAGGTGAGTTGCTGCGGCGATCTGGGGGGTTTTACACAGCGGGGCACCCCCAATCAGGGTGCCCCTGGGTAATGGACCAAGACCCAGGATAGTCAACATTTTTGATGGTTTTGGTTTTGGTCCACTTTAAGAGAGAATATAAGGTAAGAGGAGAGAGGGAGAAGGAGAAGAGAGAAAAAAAAAAGGAAGCGGGATGGAAAAAGAGAAGTAAGAATTAAAAGTGATAAAAAAATAAGAAGAGAAAGAAAAAGAAATAGATGAAAAGAAAAAAAAGGAGAAATACTGATTAAAGGAGAGAAAGGGACAATTCTGTGAGTACTCACCTGTAGAATTGCTTTTGCCATGCATGGCACGGCCTGCTTCACAAAGTCATTACATCTGGGTATTCCGCCACAAGGTGGCGCAGGGCACTGCAGAAGAGTTGTGGCTCTGCCCGGTACCTTATAAAAATGGAATCACCATAGACTTATCCAGTAGTTGACAAGCAGTGATACAAGAACCGGGAACTAATAAAGATAACAACCCCAATTAATTTGGAACAATCACCATAAAGAGGAAACCAAGAACAACGTAACAAGGGTGGGGTGAAGCAGGCCGTGCCATGCATGGCAAAAGCAATTCTACAGGTAAGTACTCACAGAATTGTCTTTTTCCCAATGCATGGCACGGCCTGCTTCACGAAGTCATTACAACTGGGACTTCCAAAAGCAGTGTCCATAAGTAGGGTGGGATCCCCAAAGAGTAACAGCAGGCAGTTTAAACCACCACTGCCTGAAGTACCTTGCGGCCAAAAGCAGCATCAGCTGAGGCCTTAACATCAACCTTGTAAAACTTGGAAAAAGTATGAACAGAAGACCAAGTTGCGGCCTTAAAAAACTTGTTCAACAGAAGCTTGGTGCTGAAAGGCCCAAGACGCACCAACAGCATGAGTGGAATGAGCAGTAACCCTAAAAGGAGGAAACCTTCCCCCTGGCAGAGTAGGCCTGCTCCACTGCCTGACGGATCCACTTGCTGATAGTGGATTTATCCGGTGGCAAACCCTTCCTAGGTCCAGCAGGAACAACAAAAAGAGTGTCAGATTTCCTGAAAGACTCAGTAGCAACCAAATAAAACTTCAGAGCCCTAACAACATCCAGAGAATGAAGGGTCCGCTCATTGGCATTAACAGGTTTATGACACAATGAAGGCAAAACAATGTCCTGATTGAGATGAAAAGCAGACACAAACTTAGGCAAGAAATCCGGCTTAAGCCGAAACAACACCTTATCCTGATGCCTTTCAAAATAAGGAGGTTTGATGGAAAGCGCCGCCAGCTCAGAAACTCGCCTGACAGAAGTAATGGCCACCAAAAAGGCCACCTTAAGAGTCGGAATGGGCAAGGCAGCCCCACGTATAGGCTCAAAGGGAGGACCCTGCAGAGCAGACAACACCAGATTCAGGTCCCAAACAGGTAGCATAGGCTTACGTGGCAGACGCACGTGAGTAACTCCCTGGAAAAAAGTCTTAACCAACCGGTGATTGGCAAAGGATCTTTGGAAAAAAATTGCCAGAGCTGACACCTGTCCCTTGAGGGTACTAAGTTGAAGGCCTGAATCCAAACCATGTTGCAAAAATTCCTGAATTCCTGCACGACGTCTGCGAACCACACCCTCCTTAGCCAACAGGGGGCCACCAGAATGGCTGGCACCCCTTCCTGGGCTATCTTGCGCAGCACCCTGCCCGGCAGAGGGAACGGAGGAAACACATAGAGAAGCCGAAACTCCGTCCAAGGCATTGCTAGCGCATCCGTGGTGAAGGCTAGAGGGTCATGTGACAGAGAGACAAACCTGGGAAGGTTGTGGCGGGACGCAAACAGGTCCACATCCGGCTGACCCCAGCCACAGGGTGACACAGGGAGTGAAAAACCTTGTTGCTGAGGGACCATTCCCCCAGCCGAGACGTCCCCCTGCTCGAGGAGTCTGCCTCCTGGTTCTCCACTCCCGGAATGTAAACCGCCGAGATGCAAGGGACATTCTCTTCCGCCCAAGACAGTATCAGAGACACTTCCTCGAGGGCTCGCTTGCTCTGAGTCCCTCCCTGATGATTGATGTAGGCAACCGCCGTCTGGTTGTCCGAGGGGATCTGAACAGCCCGACCCCGAAGGTGTGAGGTCAGCTGAGAAAGAACCAACCTGATCGCCCTGAGTTCCAGGACATTGATGGGAGCATGGGCCTCCTGGGGGCCCCATTGACCCTGGAACTGCAGAGACTTCCAAAAGCCCCCCCAACCAGTTAGACTGGCATCTGTGGTGACAGTCTCCCAACACTGGGGCAGAAATGTCCTGCCCACCACGAGGTTCCTTGAGTCCAGCCACCACGAAAGGGACTGTCTGGCCAGGGGGGACAGAGCAAAATCCTGATCCAGGGACACAGGGTCCCGATCCCAAACTGACAAGAGGGGCAACTGAAAAGGTCTCATGTGAAACTGAGCAAAGGGGACCGCCTCAAAGCAGGACACCATCAGGCCCACCAACTGCATCCCTTGCCGGATGGAGGGATGGGGACACAAGAGCAGAGCCTGTGCCTGCTGCTGAAGGCCCTCCATCTTCTGCTGAGGCAGGAATACATTGACCTGAGAAGTATCCAGAGTCATGCCCAGAAAAGACCTCACCAAAGACGGAGACAGTGAAGACTTGGGGTAGTTGATCACCCAGCCAAAGGAATCAAGAGTGGAGGTCACCACCTGAGTATCCCTCTTGGCCTGATGAAGAGACTGAGCCGCAATCAGAATGTCATCCAGATAAGAAAGGATGCGATTGCCCTGATTCCGCAGCAGAGCCATCACGCCCCCAAAGCACCTTGGTGAACACCCGAGGCGCCAAGGTTATACCGAACGGTAAGGCCACAAACTGGTAATGCTGATCCTCCAGAGCAAACCTGAGAAATCTCTGGGAAGATTGGCACGTGGAGATAAGCATCCTTGATGTCCACGGAGGTCATGAAATTGCCCGGGTGAAGGGTACTGACAGCCGAGCGAAGGGTCTCCATGCGAAAGTGCTTGAACCTGACAAACCTGTTGAGACCCTTCAGGTCCAGGATGGGCCTCAAGGACCCGTCCTTTTTGGGGACCGTGAACAGATTGGAATAGAACCCCTGACCCCGTTTCTGGGGAGGCAACAGGCAAATGACTCCTGACTCCAACAGACATTGAACCGCAAGGCGCAACCCCTGAGCTGACAGAGGGTTGTGAGACATCTGGGATCTGATGAATCTGGGGGGCGGCCAGGCTGCAACTCTAACCGGAGGATACCACCTCCTGAATCCACCAGTCTGAGACCCGTAGCCTCCAGACATGAGCAAAGAGCCGAAGTCAGCCCCCCACCTGGGTGGGTGAGGGCGCCTCCTCATGCCTGAGGGGGCTTGGGAGAAGGTTTGGGCTTGGGGTCCCATGAGAGCCCGGGACGACCACGGGATCTGCCACGGCCCCAAGAACCCCTGCGAATACCTGAAAAGAGGGGGCCTCGACCTCCTCTAGGTGCACGAAAGGAGGAGAAGGAAGCGGAGGGCCCCCAAAAAGGCAGAGGCTGCCTCCTACGCTGAGGCAGCCTACCATCCTTGGCTAAAACATCCAGACGCTCACCAAAGAGCCACAGCCCCAAAAAGGGGAGCCCCGTAAGAGCCTTCTTAGCAGCAGCGTCAGCTGCCCACTGACACAACCAAACAGAGCGGCGCATAGCCACCAAAAGTGCAGAGGCCCTACTACTCAGCCGTACCACATCAATCATGGCAGTAGGATAAAGGCAACAAATTCAGAGCAAAGCAAGAGGGCCCTATACTCCTCCCTACCAGCTGTAGCGCCATCAAGGAGATGATTGATCTGTCTCTTAAGAGCAATAGCTGTTATGGCAGAGGCACAGGCCGGACGCAGCCCAGCCCCCACAAATGTAAAAGCATGGCAGGCCAGCTTATCCATACGCCAGTCCTCGCTGTCCTGCAGTGTAGTAGTGTCAGGGGAAGGCATGACTGAGGTGGTGGACAGCCCTAGAACGGGAGCGTCCACCTCGGGGGGACCCGACCATCGCTTAACCAGGTCATCAGTAAATGGGTATTTCTTATCCAACCCTTTGGGCACCGCGGGTAATCTACTAGGATGTTCCCACTCCTTGAGCACCAAATTAGTGAAATGACTCTGCTCAGGGAACTCCAGATGCTGCTTAACAGTACGAAAAAGCTCACCCTGTTTCCTCTTAGCCACCTCAGGGGGGACAATGTGCAAGATTTCAAAAATGTGAGACAACAGATTAGCAGTGTCCTCAGGGAACCAGGAATCCTCAGACTCAGACCCAGGGTCACTGTCGCAGCCCACCTGCTGGTCCCCAGAGGAATTAGAGCCCGGGAAAAGCTCCCCCTCCTCTATGGAGTAACGGTCATCAAAAAGATCAATTTCCTCCTGCTCTTCAGTAAACCGTGCAGGCATGGGAGCCAGGTGCCGCTTCTTGCTAGAGGCCTTATGTGGAACAGGCCTGGCAAGCTGTTTTTCAATGCTGGCCACACGAAGCGCCAAATCAGATTGAGACCCCCTGCTAGAATCCAATACACTGGGGGCTAAATGCAGGCGCGGCAGGGTAGGCGATGCCGAAGGGGGGCGCAGAGCTTGGTAAAGAAGCAGGCAGCCCAGACTGAAGCGCAAGGACAGCCTGGGCGCATGGCCCGCACACCGTGACGTCATTACTGATAGGGGATACCCCACACATGGAACACAGCCGGGATTGTCCCGAAAGACCCCCGAGCATGTTATCCCCAGAAGCCTCCATATGGTGATTAATACAGGCGCAATATGCCAGCACAGGGTAATGGCTAATAAAAGCCCCCCCGGGATGCCCCCCCAAGGGATGCCCCCGGAATAGTAAAGGGAGATGAAGTATCCCGCAGCCCATGCCCCAAGTACAACAAAAAAACCCAGAGGGGACTCACGGACCAAGCAGGACAAGGATCGCCAGCCACCAGACCACCGGAGGACGCGACACAGTCAGAAATCACCACCGCAGCCCAGGGATGAAGAGGGCCCCAGACGCGCAGCGAAGGCAAGATGGCGCCGGCAGAGGAACCTTGAGGGGCGGACCGCGGGAGAACAACGCAATACGCGTCATCCGCCGGCCCGCCCCCCCGAAGAGCTCACGTCAGCCGAGGCTGGGAGGCACAGAAGGTCCGGAAACGGGTGGAAATAGATATGCAGGGCGTACGCATGGTTGCCCCGCAAACCTGACCTGCGCAAAGTATGTAAGAGCCATCTTCTATCTTCGCAGTAAGCACTGCAGAGAACAACTGGATAAGTCTATGGTGATTCCGTTTTTACAAGGTACCGGGCGGAGCCACAACTCTTCTGCAGTGCACTGCAGGGAAAGAGGGGGAGGTAAATAAAGAGGGGGCAGATGATGGGGAAAAAATAAAGAGAGAGAGAACAACCGAAGAAAGCAGAAAGGGAGGAGGAAGGGAACGAGGGAAGGGGGGGAATGAAAAGCAAATTAAAAGCAGTGTAAAACAAAGTGAGGAAAAGGAGTAACAGAAAAAGAGGGAATAGGTATTTAAGAAAGTAAAAGAGAGGTATAAAGATAAAAGTAAGAAAGAAAAAAAAAAAGAGAAGTGAGAGAAATAAAAAAGGTGTGAAAGAGGGAAGTAACGAAAGTGTGATAGAGAGTGAAAGAAAGGATAAAGAGGGGAAGTAAGGCACGGACGAGAGGAAGTAAGGCATTAAAAAGGGAAGAGAAAGATAGAGTGAGGAATAAAAAAAAAAGAAAGAGAGAAAAAGACATGAAGTAAGCAGACAGGAACAGAAATAAGGAGAGAAGGAAGAAAAGGTGAGAAAAAAGAGAAAGGGATCAAGTAAGGAAAGAGGGGAGGGATGCCATGGTGGCATCCTTAGCCATGAATGAGGCGGGGCTTATTAACCCAAACATAGACATGGGGTGACACATACAATGTCGTAACACCTCTCTCTCATTCTCTCTCTCACAGAAGTTTAAAGGCAGGGCTGGATTATGAGGAGGGCGCAAGGGCCGCAAGCACCCGCACAAGGGACTCGATATGACGTTCCAGTAAATAGGCGGGTGCCAGAAAACCACCAATCAGTTACTTAGCTGGACTATTATTTTATACTGTATCTGGGGCCTCCACCACACCTAATCCAGCCATGTTTAAAGGGATAGTTCAGACAATGGCTTCTTCAAACTGTTTGCTGCTCTCTCCATGCTGGCTGCTCCCTTCTGCTGATCCATTATAGATAGTCCCCTCAGTAAATAACACTTCAGACCTTCACAATCTGAAACAGCACAGGGATGCAGAAGGTTGCAGAGCTCACCATGGCTTATCAAGAAAAATAAAGTACACAAAAAAAACTATAGATGGATAAGCACAGCCTGTTAAGTAATAAATAAGTCACATGAGGGGGTGCCAGACAATCTGGTGCTAGTATAACTATGGACAATCAAAAGACATTAAAGGGACACTCTGGTATGTCCCATACATGCAACAAGAAAAATCTGCACTCACCCTGAAAAGATTACTGCAAACCCAATATATAGAAAAAATATAAAAAAGCTATTTTATTGGAATCAAACAAGAATAATCACAATAAACACATATGGGCATATACGTTTAAAAAACATGTACAAGACAAAATAAAAGCAAAAGGTGGTGGGGGCATGGGCAAGGCAATGCTGAATAAAAGCACAGTAACAATATATATAAATTATACTAATGTGTTAGCAACAACGTGCCAAACAACAAAGGAGCATGATATGCATGCTATTGTTACCAGACCAGTGAGTGTAAGTTTGGCCAAGATGAAACCGGAAAGTGTAATGAGAAAAGGTGGTGTAAAAGAGAAAGAGCAGAGTGTGTAAAAGCGTGCAACCAGGTGCTGAAATGTGAAGCCAGGTGCCAGTGAAGAAAACCAAGCAAAAGCTGTAGAAAGTGAATGGCGGAACAAAACACTCGCTGGCTGGTAACCAAGAGAGTACAATTGGTAACAATTGATAAAGTCTAAATGATCAATACATCACCGTGATGGAGCATGGCCTGCCGATCCCCCCCACACACCAGAATGAACAACCGCCAGAGTAACAGCCTGACCAATCCAAATGCTAACAGTAGCATTTGTAGCAGTAGCAGAATAACTTAGAGCTCAATTCCACCAGGGAATTGAACCCTGGTCTCCCGCGTGACAGGCGGGGATACTGACCACTATACTAACAAGGATCAGCAAGAGTGATGTATTGATCATTTAGACTTTATCAATTGTTACCAATTGTACTCTCTTGGTTACCAGCCAGCGAGTGTTTTGTTCCGCCATTCACTTTCTACAGCTTTTGCTTGGTTTTCTTCACTGGCACCTGGCTTCACATTTCAGCACCTGGTTGCAAGCTTTTACACACTCTTCTCTTTCTCTTTTACACCACCTTTTCTCATTACACTTTCCGGTTTCATCTTGGCCAAACTTACACTCACTGGTCTGGTAACAATAGCATGCATATCATGCTCCTTTGTTGTTTGGCACGTTGTTGCTAACACATTAGTATAATTTATATATATTGTTACTGTGCTTTTATTCAGCATTGCCTTGCCCATGCCCCCACCACCTTTTGCTTTTATTTTGTCTTGTACATGTTTTTTAAACGTATATGCCCATATGTGTTTATTGTGATTATTCTTGTTTGATTCCAATAAAATAGCTTTTTTATATTTTTTCTATATATTGGGTTTGCAGTAATCTTTTCAGGGTGAGTGCAGATTTTTCTTGTTGCATGTATGGGACATACCAGAGTGTCCCTTTAATGTCTTAAGAAAAATAAAGTAGGCTGAATGAGAGCTTGCTTGGTAGAGCAGGAAGCAGTTACACAGACCATTTGCCTAGGCTGTCACTTACCTGGGCTTTGGTCTGCAGCACACACTCACCTGGGGGACACTTACCTCGGTGGTATTTGACCGTCTTCAGGGCCGGCATGACGAACACAGCGTCTCCGCACAGGTCCAGGAAGCGATTGCGTATTTCAGCCGGATCCGTTTCGTCCCCGATATATTCCTCCAGCAGCAAGGGGATAAGTGGGCCCAGTGTTCCCTGCAAAAATCCAATATGGCGTCTTCACAATCACAACCCACAGCCTCGGTTGCTGATTGGCTGCTCTCTTGTTGGCGAATTGGCTGCCGATCTGCACCCTTATGCTTTCGATTGTAAGTTCAAAGGCCAGGCCTCTCTCTCCTAATGTTCTTCTGTATCAGTGTGTATCTGTTGTATTATATTACACATCTAGCCCTCCTGTAATCTCTACCTTGTACAGCGCCGCGGCATATGATAGTGCTGCATTCATATACAACAGTAATAATGATGTACAGGAAGGAAGGGTTAAATCCACAGCACAACTGACCAGTGGACAAGCTAAGGTACCCTCTACTGCACGACTAGCCAAAGCAGACCTTAAAGCAGTCCAAACCCCACTGAACTTGTGAAATACATTTGGCCAACGCCCCTGCGATACTCTCCTCTTAAGGGTCTAGAATAGCGGTTCTCAACCTGTGGGTCGGGGCCCCGGCGGGGGTCGAACGGGCAAAACATAGGGGTCAGCTAAAGCCATCGGAAAATACATATTTCCGATGGCTTTAGCCGCTTAGAAGTCGCGCTATCGTCTGCAGCAGCGCTATTCAGCTGGAACGCACGCCGTTATGGATGCGCGTTCCAAACTGAATGCCTGCGCACATGCACAGATGTGATTGCATCATCCGTCCGGGGCCGAAGGGGCGGGGGAAGCAGGGGGAACACTCCACAGTCCATAGCAGCGCATTACCTGTGTCCAGCGCTTGCTGACATCATCAGTGGGCGGACGCAGCAAGCGCCGGAGGACAGAAGCCAAGAGAGCCTGCGAGACAGCCTGCTGGTGTAATAAAGGTTACACACACCATACACACAATACTGTGTAAATGTAATCATTACACAGTACACAAAGCAGCTTACATTACACAAAGCACCAGACATTTACACAATGTCTTATACTATAAGAGACCACTATAAGATGTAGTTCACACTGTTCCCCAATGTATAAATATCTCCCATATCTCCCACTATTTTCCCATATTCTGAATGAGGAAACTGTTGAAATCAGCGGTTTCCGGCATTGAATCCGCCTCCTATTGATTTCATTGTGAGCGCGCCGGATTTTGTGGGGGAGAGCTCCCGAGAATCTTGAGTTACCACACAATCCGCCGCAGCCTCCTATTAATTTCATTAAGAGGCGGAGAAATGAGTTTCTGACACATGCTATGCCATGGTTATTTATTGGAATTAGTAATAAATATTTCTCAGCATAAAATTAAATATTGTTTTTGTGATTAATCACTATGTTTAAATTATGTTTGATTTGTAGCAATGAGAATACATAATGCATATCAGGTATTTACATCCCGAATCATAACTGTAGCAAAATGACAGTTTTGAAGTAGCCACCAAAATTATTTTTTGGTTTGGGGTCACCGCAACATGAGGAACTGTATTGCGGGGTCACGGCATTAGAAAGGTTGAGAACCACTGCTCTAGAACTAGAAATGGATATTTCCGCTTTTTGAATTGTCCTGGAATGCTGATTTTTTTGGCTGTCCCTCACTGTAAGATGGCAGGTGATCAGTCTTTGCATGGGCGTGGCCATGACATCATTGCCACACACAGCAATGGCAATGAGTGAAGGGGGCAGAGCTTTACAGCTAAAACTGGTGCCGTTATCTGGGATAAGAGTGAAGCGGGAACAATTAAAATGAGCAAACAGTACTCCACGTGGGGGGGGGGAGCAATTTAGTGGATGCAAGTTAAATTTGGGTTTTAGTCTGCTTTAAGTGGACAAAAACCCAGTGGCAGCTCCCATGCTGGTGTATTGTGATCTGTCGGGTCCACTTGTGTGTAGTGAGAACCGATTGGATATCATTAGAACGGACTGAGAAGGTAAAATATGACAGATCAATGCCTGCCTGTGTGTGGCCAGCTTTGGGCTTCCAATCAGATATAGGTGAGCCTTAATATATTTCCCTCCTTGTACATACTAATACATTACATTACATCAATCCGGACCCTCACCCTGAATAGGAGCCTATCTTGTATGTCCCCCACCCTGTACCTACAGATTGCTCACATTAATCTGGACCTTCACCCTGAATAAGAGCCTATCTTGTATCCCCCCCCCCACCGTAGATACAGATTGCCCACATTTAAGAGCCTATCTTGTATGTTCCCCCCTAGGGATGAGCGAATCGATCCGGACGAACCCGGATTCGATCCGAATTTCACGACAAATTCGATTCGGATCAAATCCGAATTTCCCCCCGATTCGATCGAGCTAAATTTTATAAAATCCATTCATTTCAATGACAGGCATTCTAGGCTGGTCTACGTGACATGTCCAGACATGTAAGCTGGGGCAGTGTATGCTGGGACAGTCACATGCAGCCTATCAGCAGCCAGCAAGCCCAGTGACGTCACAGCGCTATATAAGGCGGCGGCCATCTTGCTTTTGCGCATTTGTCTATTGCATTCGTGAGAGCCAGGACTCAGGAGGACACTGCAGACTGAATTCAGGGAGAGATAGGTAGAGAGTTAGGGAGAGCCAGTAGACAGCCAGTAGACAGGCGGGAGACAGGCAGGAAGTCAGGGAGAAGCAGGGAAAGGTAGGAAAAAAACGGATGCAGTGACAGGGATTTCTTTTTGTTTTCATGCAGCCTGAGTGTTACTGCCTGGGTCACTGGCTTTGTTAGCTGTTTCACCCTGGTTAACCACTGTTGCTTTGCATAGTACTACTGCTCCCAGGTGCACTGCTGTTGTGGCATCCCATTCTGTGACTACACCAGCCTCTATTTACTATAACCCTTTGCACTTATTCTAAAAGTAATTTGGCCTGATAAAGACACTTTTGCTTTGCATAGTACTACTGCTCCCAGGTGCACTGCTGTTGCGGCATCCCATTCTGTGACTACACCAGCCTCTATTTACTATAACCCTTTGCACTTATTCTAAAAGTAATTTGGCCTGATAAAGACACTTTTGCTTTGAATAGTACTACTGCTCCCAGGTGCACTGCTGTTGCGGCATCCCATTCTGTGACTACACCAGCCTCTATTTACTATAACCCTTGGCACTTATTCTAAAAGTAATTTGGCCTGATAAAGACACTTTTGCTTTGCATAGTACTACTGCTCCCAGGTGCACTGCTGTTGTGGCATCCCATTCTGTGACTACACCAGCATCTATTTACTATAACCCTTTGCACTTATTCTAAAAGTAATTTGGCCTGATAAAGACACTTTTGCTTTGCATAGTACTACTGCTCCCAGGTGCACTGTTGTTGTGGCATCCCATTCTGTGACTACACCAGCCTCTATTTACTACAACCCTTTGCACTTATTCTAAAAGTAATTTGGCCTGATAAAGACACTTTTGCTTTGCATAGTACTACTGCTCCCAGGTGCACTGCTGTTGTGGCATCCCATTCTGTGACTACACCAGCCTCTATTTACTATAACCCTTTGCACTTTTTCTAATAGTAATTTGGCCTGATAAAGACACTTTTGCTTTGCATAGTACTACTGCTCCCAGGTGCACTGCTGTTGTGGCATCCCATTCTGTGACTACACCAGCCTCTATTTACTATAACCCTTTGCACTTTTTCTAATAGTAATTTGGACTGATAAAGACACTTTTGCTTTGCATAGTACTACTGCTCCCAGGTGCACTGCTGTTGTGGCATCCCATTCTGTGACTACACCAGCCTCTATTTACTACAACCCTTTGCACTTATTCTAAAAGTAATTTGCCCTGATAAAGACACTTTTGCTTTGCATAGTACTACTGCTCCCAGGTGCACTGCTGTTGTGGCATCCCATTCTGTGACTACACCAGCCTCTATTTACTATAACCCTTTGCACTTATTCTAAAAGTAATTTGGCCTGATAAAGACACTTTTGCTTTGCATAGTACTACTGCTCCCAGGTGCACTGCTGTTGTGGCATCCCATTCTGTGACTACACCAGCCTCTATTTACTATAACCCTTTGCACTTTTTCTAATAGTAATTTGGCCTGATAAAGACACTTTTGCTTTGCATAGTACTACTGCTCCCAGGTGCACTGCTGTTGTGGCATCCCATTCTGTGACTACACCAGCCTCTATTTACTATAACCCTTTGCACTTATTCTAAAAGTAATTTGGCCTGATAAAGACACTTTTGCTTTGCATAGTGCTACTGCTCCCAGGTGCACTGCTGTTGTGGCATCCCATTCTGTGACTACACCAGCCTCTATTTACTATAACCCTTTGCACTTATTCTAAAAGTAATTTGGCCTGATAAAGACACTTTTGCTTTGCATAGTACTACTGCTCCCAGGTGCACTGCGGTTGGGGCATCCCATTCTGTGACTACACCAGCCTCTATTTACTATAACCCTTTGCACTTATTCTAAAAGTAATTCGGCCTGATAAAGACACTTTTGCTTTGCATAGTACTACTGCTCCCAGGTGCACTGCTGTTGTGGCATCCCATTCTGTGACTACACCAGCCTCTATTTACTATAACCCTTTGCACTTATTCTAAAAGTAATTTGGCCTGATAAAGACACTTTTGCTGTGCATAGTACTACTGCTCCCAGGTGCACTGCTGTTGTGGCATCCCATTCTGTGACTACACCAGCCTCTATTTACTATAACCCTTTGCACTTATTCTAAAAGTAATTTGGCCTGATAAAGACACTTTTGCTTTGCATAGTACTACTGCTCCCAGGTGCACTGCTGTTGTGGCATCCCATTCTGTGACTACACCAGCCTCTATTTACTATAACCCTTTGCACTTATTCTAAAAGTAATTTGGCCTGATAAAGACACTTTTGCTTTGCATAGTACTACTGCTCCCAGGTGCACTGCTGTTGTGGCATCCCATTCTGTGACTACACCAGCCTCTATTTACTATAACCCTTTGCACTTATTCTAAAAGTAATTTGGCCTGATAAAGACACTTTTGCTTTGCATAGTGCTACTGCTCCCAGGTGCACTGCTGTTGTGGCATCCCATTCTGTGACTACACCAGCCTCTATTTACTATAACCCTTTGCACTTATTCTAAAAGTAATTTGGCCTGATAAAGACACTTTTGCTTTGCATAGTACTACTGCTCCCAGGTGCACTGCTGTTGTGGCATCCCATTCTGTGACTATACTAGCCTCTATTTACTATAACCCTTTGCACTTATTCTAAAAGTAATTTGGCCTGATAAAGACACTTTTGCTTTGCATAGTACAACTGCTCCCAGGTGCACTGCTGTTGTGGCATCCCATTCTGTGACTACACCAGCCTCTATTTACTATAACCCTTTGCACTTATTCTAAAAGTAATTTGGCCTGATAAAGACACTTTTGCTTTGCATAGTACTACTGCTCCCAGGTGCACTGCTGTTGTGGCATCCCATTCTGTGACTACACCAGCCTCTATTTACTATAACCCTTTGCACTTATTCTAAAAGTAATTTGGCCTGATAAAGACACTTTTGCTTTGCATAGTACTACTGCTCCCAGGTGCACTGCTGTTGTGGCATCCCATTCTGTGACTACACCAGCCTCTATTTACTATAACTCTTTGCACTTATTCTAAAAGTAATTTGGCCTGATAAAGACACTTTTGCTTTGCATAGTACTACTGCTCCCAGGTGCACTGCTGTTGTGGCATCCCATTCTGTGACTACACCAGCCTCTATTTACTATAACCCTTTGCACTTATTCTAAAAGTAATTTGGCCTGATAAAGACACTTTTGCTTTGCATAGTACTACTGCTCCCAGGTGCACTGCTGTTGTGGCATCCCATTCTGTGACTACACCAGCCTCTATTTACTATAACCCTTTGCACTTATTCTAAAAGTAATTTGGCCTGATAAAGACACTTTTGCTTTGCATAGTACTACTGCTCCCAGGTGCACTGCTGTTGTGGCATCCCATTCTGTGACTACACCAGCCTCTATTTACTATAACCCTTTGCACTTATTCTAAAAGTAATTTGGCCTGATAAAGACACTTTTGCTTTGCATAGTACTACTGCTCCCAGGTGCACTGCTGTTGTGGCATCCCATTCTGTGACTACACCAGCCTCTATTTACTATAACCCTTTGCACTTATTCTAAAAGTAATTTGGCCTGATAAAGACACTTTTGCTTTGCATAGTGCTACTGCTCCCAGGTGCACTGCTGTTGTTGCATCCCATTCTGTGACTACACCAGCCTCTATTTACTATAACCCTTTGCACTTATTCTAAAAGTAATTTGGCCTGATAAAGACACTTTTGCTTTGCATAGTACTACTGCTCCCAGGTGCACTGCGGTTGGGGCATCCCATTCTGTGACTACACCAGCCTCTATTTACTATAACCCTTTGCACTTATTCTAAAAGTAATTTGGCCTGATAAAGACACTTTTGCTTTGCATAGTACTACTGCTCCCAGGTGCACTGCTGTTGTGGCATCCTATTCTGTGACTATACCAGCCTCTATTTACTATAACCCTTTGCACTTATTCTAAAAGTAATTTGGCCTGATAAAGACACTTTTGCTTTGTATAATACTACTGCTCCCAGGTGCACTGCTGTTGTGGCATCCCATTCTGTGACTACACCAGCCTCTATTTACTATAACCCTTTGCACTTATTCTAAAAGTAATTTGGCCTGATAAAGACACTTTTGCTTTGCATAGTACTACTGCTCCCAGGTGCACTGCTGTTGTGGCATCCCATTCTGTGACTACACCAGCCTCTATTTACTATAACCCTTTGCACTTATTCTAAATGTAATTTGGCCTGATAAAGACACTTTTGTTTTTAGTACTACTGCTCCCAGGTGCACTGCGGTTGTGCCATCCCATTCTGTGACTACACCAGCCTCTATTTACTATAACCCTTTGCACTTATTCTAAAAGTAATTTGGCCTGATAAAGACACTTTTGCTTTGCATAGTACTACTGCTCCCAGGTGCACTGCGGTTGTGGCATCCTATTCTGTGACTACACCAGCCTCTATTTACTATAACCCTTTGCACTTATTCTAAAAGTAATTTGGCCTGATAAAGACACTTTTGCTTTGCATAGTACTACTGCTCCCAGGTGCACTGCTGTTGTGGCATCCCATTCTGTGACTACACCAGCCTCTATTTACTATAACCCTTTGCACTTATTCTAAAAGTAATTTGGCCTGATAAAGACACTTTTGCTTTGCATAGTACTACTGCTCCCAGGTGCACTGCGGTTGGGGCATCCCATTCTGTGACTACACCAGCCTCTATTTACTATAACCCTTTGCACTTATTCTAAAAGTAATTTGGCCTGATGAAGACACTTTTGCTTTGCATAGTACTACTGCTCCCTGGTGCACTGCTGTTGTGGCATCCCATTCTGTGACTACACCAGCCTCTATTTACTATAACCCTTTGCACTTATTCTAAAAGTAATTTGGCCTGATAAAGACACTTTTGCTTTGCATAGTACTACTGCTCCCAGGTGCACTGCTGTTGTGGCATCCCATTCTGTGACTACACCAGCCTCTATTTACTATAACCCTTTGCACTTATTCTAAAAGTAATTTGGCCTGATAAAGACACTTTTGCTTTGCATAGTACTACTGCTCCCAGGTGCACTGCTGTTGTGGCATCCCATTCTGTGACTACACCAGCCTCTATTTACTATAACCCTTTGCACTTATTCTAAAAGTAATTTGGCCTGATAAAGACACTTTTGCTTTGCATAGTACTACTGCTCCCAGGTGCACTGCTGTTGTGGCATCCCATTCTGTGACTACACCAGCCTCTATTTACTATAACCCTTTGCACTTATTCTAAAAGTAATTTGCCCTGATAAAGACACTTTTGCTTTGCATAGTACTACTGCTCCCAGGTGCACTGCGGTTGGGGCATCCCATTCTGTGACTACACTAGCCTCTATTTACTATAACCCTTTGCACTTATTCTAAAAGTAATTTGGCCTGATAAAGACACTTTTGCTTTGCATAGTACTACTGCTCCCAGGTGCACTGCGGTTGGGGCATCCCATTCTGTGACTACACCAGCCTCTATTTACTATAACCCTTTGCACTTATTCTAAAAGTAATTTGGCCTGATAAAGACACTTTTGCTTTGCATAGTACTACTGCTCCCAGGTGCACTGCTGTTGTGGCATCCCATTCTGTGACTACACCAGCCTCTATTTACTATAACCCTTTGCACTTATTCTAAAAGTAATTTGGCCTGATAAAGACACTTTTGCTTTGCATAGTACTACTGCTCCCAGGTGCACTGCTGTTGTGGCATCCCATTCTGTGACTACACCAGCCTCTATTTACTATAACCCTTTGCACTTATTCTAAAAGTAATTTGGCCTGATAAAGACACTTTTGCTTTGCATAGTACTACTGCTCCCAGGTGCACTGCTGTTGCGGCATCCCATTCTGTGACTACACCAGCCTCTATTTACTATAACCCTTTGCACTTATTCTAAAAGTAATTTGGCCTGATAAAGACACTTTTGCTTTGCATAGTACTACTGCTCCCAGGTGCACTGCTGTTGTGGCATCCCATTCTGTGACTACACCAGCCTCTATTTACTATAACCCTTTGCACTTATTCTAAAAGTAATTTGGCCTGATAAAGACACTTTTGCTTTGCATAGTACTACTGCTCCCAGGTGCACTGCGGTTGGGGCATCCCATTCTGTGACTACACTAGCCTCTATTTACTATAACCCTTTGCACTTATTCTAAAAGTAATTTGGCCTGATAAAGACACTTTTGCTTTGCATAGTACTACTGCTCCCAGGTGCACTGCGGTTGGGGCATCCCATTCTGTGACTACACCAGCCTCTATTTACTATAACCCTTTGCACTTATTCTAAAAGTAATTTGGCCTGATAAAGACACTTTTGCTTTGCATAGTACTACTGCTCCCAGGTGCACTGCGGTTGGGGCATCCCATTCTGTGACTATACCAGCCTCTATTTACTATAACCCTTTGCACTTATTCTAAAAGTAATTTGGCCTGATAAAGACACTTTTGCTTTGCATAGTACTACTGCTCCCAGGTGCACTGCGGTTGGGGCATCCCATTCTTTGACTACACCAGCCTCTATTTACTATAACCCTTTGCACTTATTCTAAAAGTAATTTGGCCTGATAAAGACACTTTTGCTTTGCATAGTACTACTGCTCCCAGGTGCACTGCTGTTGTGGCATCCCATTCTGTGACTACACCAGCCTCTATTTACTACAACCCTTTGCACTTATTCTAAAAGTAATTTGGCCTGATAAAGACACTTTTGCTTTGCATAGTACTACTGCTCCCAGGTGCACTGCTGTTGTGGCATCCCATTCTGTGACTACACCAGCCTCTATTTACTATAACCCTTTGCACTTATTCTAAAAGTAATTTGGCCTGATAAAGACACTTTTGCTTTGCATAGTACTACTGCTCCCAGGTGCACTGCTGTTGTGGCATCCCATTCTGTGACTACACCAGCCTCTATTTACTATAACCCTTTGCACTTATTCTAAAAGTAATTTGGCCTGATAAAGACACTTTTGCTTTGCATAGTACTACTGCTCCCAGGTGCACTGCTGTTATGGCATCCCATTCTGTAACTACACCAGCCTCTATTTACTATAACCCTTTGCACTTATTCTAAAAGTAATTTGGCCTGATAAAGACACTTTTGCTTTGCATAGTACTACTGCTCCCAGGTGCACTGCTGTTGTGGCATCCCATTCTGTGACTACACCAGCCTCTATTTACTATAACCCTTTGCACTTATTCTAAAAGTAATTTGGCCTGATAAAGACACTTTTGCTTTGCATAGTACTACTGCTCCCAGGTGCACTGCTGTTGTGGCATCCCATTCTGTGACTACACCAGCCTCTATTTACTATAACCCTTTGCACTTATTCTAAAAGTAATTTGCCCTGATAAAGACACTTTTGCTTTGCATAGTACTACTGCTCCCAGGTGCACTGCGGTTGGGGCATCCCATTCTGTGACTACACTAGCCTCTATTTACTATAACCCTTTGCACTTATTCTAAAAGTAATTTGGCCTGATAAAGACACTTTTGCTTTGCATAGTACTACTGCTCCCAGGTGCACTGCGGTTGGGGCATCCCATTCTGTGACTACACCAGCCTCTATTTACTATAACCCTTTGCACTTATTCTAAAAGTAATTTGGCCTGATAAAGACATTTTTGCTTTGCATAGTACTACTGCTCCCAGGTGCACTGCTGTTGTGGCATCCCATTCTGTGACTACACCAGCCTCTATTTACTATAACCCTTTGCACTTATTCTAAAAGTAATTTGGCCTGATAAAGACACTTTTGCTTTGCATAGTACTACTGCTCCCAGGTGCACTGCTGTTGTGGCATCCCATTCTGTGACTACACCAGCCTCTATTTACTATAACCCTTTGCACTTATTCTAAAAGTAATTTGGCCTGATAAAGACACTTTTGCTTTGCATAGTACTACTGCTCCCAGGTGCACTGCTGTTGCGGCATCCCATTCTGTGACTACACCAGCCTCTATTTACTATAACCCTTTGCACTTATTCTAAAAGTAATTTGGCCTGATAAAGACACTTTTGCTTTGCATAGTACTACTGCTCCCAGGTGCACTGCTGTTGTGGCATCCCATTCTGTGACTACACCAGCCTCTATTTACTATAACCCTTTGCACTTATTCTAAAAGTAATTTGGCCTGATAAAGACACTTTTGCTTTGCATAGTACTACTGCTCCCAGGTGCACTGCGGTTGGGGCATCCCATTCTGTGACTACACTAGCCTCTATTTACTATAACCCTTTGCACTTATTCTAAAAGTAATTTGGCCTGATAAAGACACTTTTGCTTTGCATAGTACTACTGCTCCCAGGTGCACTGCGGTTGGGGCATCCCATTCTGTGACTACACCAGCCTCTATTTACTATAACCCTTTGCACTTATTCTAAAAGTAATTTGGCCTGATAAAGACACTTTTGCTTTGCATAGTACTACTGCTCCCAGGTGCACTGCGGTTGGGGCATCCCATTCTGTGACTACACCAGCCTCTATTTACTATAACCCTTTGCACTTATTC
Source organism: Gastrophryne carolinensis (assembly GCA_027917425.1). NCBI lineage: Eukaryota > Metazoa > Chordata > Amphibia > Anura > Microhylidae > Gastrophryne > Gastrophryne carolinensis. The sequence continues at coordinate 18,381,635 of CM051241.1, read as the reverse complement.
TAAAAGTAATTTGGCCTGATAAAGACACTTTTGCTTTGCATAGTACTACTGCTCCCAGGTGCACTGCGGTTGGGGCATCCCATTCTTTGACTACACCAGCCTCTATTTACTATAACCCTTTGCACTTATTCTAAAAGTAATTTGGCCTGATAAAGACACTTTTGCTTTGCATAGTACTACTGCTCCCAGGTGCACTGCTGTTGTGGCATCCCATTCTGTGACTACACCAGCCTCTATTTACTACAACCCTTTGCACTTATTCTAAAAGTAATTTGGCCTGATAAAGACACTTTTGCTTTGCATAGTACTACTGCTCCCAGGTGCACTGCTGTTGTGGCATCCCATTCTGTGACTACACCAGCCTCTATTTACTATAACCCTTTGCACTTATTCTAAAAGTAATTTGGCCTGATAAAGACACTTTTGCTTTGCATAGTACTACTGCTCCCAGGTGCACTGCTGTTGTGGCATCCCATTCTGTGACTACACCAGCCTCTATTTACTATAACCCTTTGCACTTATTCTAAAAGTAATTTGGCCTGATAAAGACACTTTTGCTTTGCATAGTACTACTGCTCCCAGGTGCACTGCTGTTATGGCATCCCATTCTGTAACTACACCAGCCTCTATTTACTATAACCCTTTGCACTTATTCTAAAAGTAATTTGGCCTGATAAAGTCACTTTTGCTTTGCATAGTACTACTGCTCCCAGGTGCACTGCGGTTGGGGCATCCCATTCTTTTACTACACCAGCCTCTATTTACTATAACCCTTTGCACTTAGTCTAAAAGTAATTTGGCCTGATAAAGACACTTTTGCTTTGCATAGTACTACTGCTCCCAGGTGCACTGCGGTTGGGGCATCCCATTCTGTGACTACACCAGCCTCTATTTACTATAACCCTTTGCACTTATTCTAAAAGTAATTTGGCCTGATAAAAACACTTTTGCTTTGCATAGTACTACTGCTCCCAGGTGCACTGCTGTTGTGGCATCCCATTCTGTGACTACACCAGCCTCTATTTACTATAACCCTTTGCACTTATTCTAAAAGTAATTTGGCCTGATAAAGACACTTTTGCTTTGCATAGTACTACTGCTCCCAGGTGCACTGCTGTTGTGGCATCCCATTCTGTGACTACACCAGCCTCTATTTACTATAACCCTTTGCACTTATTCTAAAAGTAATTTGGCCTGATAAAGACACTTTTGCTTTGCATAGTACTACTGCTCCCAGGTGCACTGCTGTTGTGGCATCCCATTCTGTGACTACACCAGCCTCTATTTACTATAACCCTTTGCACTTATTCTAAAAGTAATTTGGCCTGATAAAGACACTTTTGCTGTGCATAGTACTACTGCTCCCAGGTGCACTGCTGTTGGGGCATCCCATTCAGTGACTACACCAGCCTCTATTTACTATAACCCTTTGCACTTATTCTAAAAGTAATTTGGCCTTATAAAGACACTTTTGCTGTGCATAGTACTACTGCTCCCAGGTGCTCTGCTGGTGGGGCATCCCATTCTGTAACATACCATACCCCTCTTTATTTACACTAAGCAGCTCTCTTATTTACACTAAGCAGGCCTGTTGGAGGCTGACTGTTACTGCTCACTTTTGGTGTGCATTATATTCTGTTTCATATAGACCCACCGCTGCCTGGGGGTTCTTAAAATATCACCTACTACCACGCCAGTTAGACTATGTCGGGCAGACAAGTGCCTGGAAGTGAAAAGAGGAGTGGCAGAGGCCAAGATTCCGCAGGCAGAGGTCACAGCAGACTGGGGGCCAGTAGCAGCAGGAGTCACGCTGAGAGACCTAATCTGCCAGTATCTGCTAGCGGTCGGGTCTCCACCAGTAACGCATCTGCCGTGGTAGATTGGTTAACGCGCTCATCAACAACATCATCACAACTTACGTCTGAGACCCCCAGTCTAGGGTCGGTAGGTTCCTCTGACACAACCTTGAGTTGGAATGCCCCGAGAGCAGTCCCTGTCCTCCCATTGCCTCTGTCCTACGCCGTTCCCTCCCCCAGCGACGTATCCTATGCTTTGGGTTCAGCTCCACTCTTTAGTGAGGAGGACGATCAGATAGAGGACAGTCAGCAGCTACTGCCCAGCCAAGAAATGGAGGTGGCTTCTTTAGCTAGGCAGACAAATAGTGATGTGGACAGTGTCGTGGGTGCTGCGAGCGTTCCAGCTCCTGCGCCAGACACTGTTGACGAATCCACGAACATCAGTGACGTACAGCCACAACTCGGTAATAATGATGGATGACGATGAAGCCGATCGCACTTTTGAGCCGGGTGATGAAGGGGCTTCATCGTCATCATCAGGAGAAGAGGGGCACAGGTTGCCCCGGAGTCAGCAGCTCAGGCAGCAAGGTGTTAGCAGCATGGTTGGCAGGCAGCATGGGGGCACAATTGTAAAGCCTGGAGCCAAACGGGGCTGGGTCCGGGGTAGAGCACCTGCTGCGCGGCAGGCTACCTTATCGGGAGGTAATGGGGCAGGGGTTCCTGGAGTTGGCGACAATAGCAGCGAATCAGTGAGGCCTGTTGGTGGGAAAAGTAGCTACTCGGCAGTGTGGCAGTTTTTCCTGAAGCATCCGCAGGAGGGTAACATGGCCACATGCAAGATATGTAGGCAGAAGGTGAAGCGTGGCCAGGGTCCAAATGTTGGCACCAAGGCCCTGCGTCAACATATGCAGCGTCACCATAAAGCGGCCTGGGAGAACCTAGGCTCCAGAGAGGTGGGCCAGACTGCTTCCTCACCGAGTGGCACGCCGCTCCCAATTTCTGCCAGCCAAGGCTCCAGCACCTCAGCCGAAGGCAGCTGTGCGTCATACCCATCCTCTGTCGCTCCTGCTCCTCCTCCTCCAAGTCATGCATCCCGCCAGCAATCCATCAGCGAAGCCATGTCCAAGAGACAGCAGTATGCGCCCACTCATCCTACGGCGCAGAAGCTGAATGTGCTCCTGTCCAAGTTGCTGGTGCTGCAGTCGCTCCCTTTTCAGGTGGTGGACTCTGCACCTTTCAGAGAACTGATGGCTTGTGCCGAGCCGAGGTGGAGAGTCCCAAGCCGTCATTTCTTTGCCAAGAAGGCAGTACCAGCGCTGCACACTTTTGTTGAACAGAAGGTGGGCCAGTCCTTGAGCCTGTCGGTGTGTAGCAAAGTGCATGGCAGCGCCGACGTCTGGAGCTGTAACTACGGTCAGGGACAGTACATGTCGTTTACGGCCCACTGGGTGAATGTGGTCCCTTTGCAGCAGCAACTTGGACAGGTCACGCCGCTTCGGCCTCCGCGTTCCCTGCCCGTTGGGCCTGTGACACTGTGCGACTCGGCCTCCTCATCCTCCGCCATCTCCTCACCCTCCACTGTAGGCTCAAGTCTTAGTGCCCCTCCAGTCTACCATGTGTGCAGGGCACGGAGGTGTCACGCAGTGCTTCACATGGTTTGTCTTGGCGAACGGAGTCACACAGGGGAGGAACTGCTTAAATTTATTCATCAGGAAATCCAAACATGGCTTACTCCAAGAAAACTTAAAATGGGAATCATGGTTACTGACAATGGGAAGAACATTTTGTCTGCGCTGCGCCAAGGAAGCCTGACCCATGCCCCCTGCATGGCTCACGTCTTCAATCTGGTTGTCAAGCGATTTCTGAAGTGTTCCCCTCATCTGCAAGACATCCTAACAACTTCAAGGAAACTTTGCATGCACTTCAGCCACTCATACACCGCCAAACACACCCTTCTTGAGCTACAGCGTCAGAACGGTATCCCCCAACATAGTCTGATTTGCGATGTTTCCACCCGTTGGAATTCTACCCTTCACATGTTGGACCGATTATATGAACAGAGAAAAGCCATCACGGATTCCCTGATGATCCAAGCAGATAGGGGGACTCCCCTGTGTAACTTCAATGTCAACCAGTGGCAGCTCATACGTGACACCTGCCGTTCGCTCAGGCCCTTTGAGGAAGCCACTTTATTTGTCAGTCGGCAGGATTACGGGATGAACGACGTGATTCCACTGCTTCATGTACTACAGCACATGTTGGAAACCATGGCTGGTCAGGGCACTGGAGACATGGCGTTTACATCTTACGGCCACATGAACCCCGTTGGAGCTGAACTGGAGGAGGAGGAGGAAGAGGAGGAGGAGTTGCCCAGCGAAACACAGTTTAGGCTTGGCGAAATGGCTGGTTTATCTAGTCAGCGGACAGGAGAGGAGGAGCAGGAGCAGCCAGAGGAGCTAGAGGTTTTTGAGGAAGGCGAGACAGAGGACCCGGGCACACCGTGGCAGTATGCAGTGGAGATGGAGACAGGTAGTCCATCCGAGTCACTTGCGCAAATGGCAGGAAGCATGCTCACGTGCTTGCGTAGTGACCCCAGAATTGTTTCCATCTGTCGGCGGGATGACTTCTGGCTGTCCACCTTATTGGACCCTCGCTTCCGGCACAAAATGGGGGCATTTTTTAAACCCACCGAGAGGGAGGACAAACTGAACTACTACAAAGACATTCTACGTAGGCAGTTGGCCGATGCCTATCTGCGCCATGGTCCATACTCTCGCAGGTCTGACTCGAGGGGACCTCTGCGCTCACCTTCCACTGCCATGGCTGCTGGGGGGGTTGGCAGGAGCAGCAGCAGCAGCTCCATCAGCAGCAGCCTCAGTCTTCAGTCGTAAATGAGTAGCTTTCTACACCCGCATAGTGAGGCTACTCATGAGCAGCAGGAAGACCTGGAGCAGGACCTGAACCAGCAGGTCATGTCATACTTTGGATCAGCCAGGATTTCCACCCACCAATGCCTGATGCATGCGACTAGATTCAGCATGGCGCCACGTTTTACACTTCCCAAATGGTGCAAAACATATTTATGTCTTTAGGCCAATTTTTGGGCTCCTGCTGATGCCAACTCCATGGTGTGATTCATCCAATTTTTGGGCTCCTGAAGCCAACCCCAGTGTCTCTTTAAAGCAATGTTTGGGCTCCTGCTGCTGCCAACTCCAGGGTGTGATTCATCCAATTTTTGGGCTCCTGAAGCCAACTCCAGTGTCTCTTTAAAGTAATGTTTGGGCTCCTGCTGCTGCTGCCAACTCCAGGGTGTGATTCATCCAATTTTTGGGCTCCTGAAGCCAACCCCAGTGTCTCTTTAAAGTAATGTTTGGGCTCCTGCTGCTGCTGCTGCTGCTGCCAACTCCAGGGTGTGATTCATCCAATCTTTGGGCTCCTGCTGCCAACTCCAGTGTCTCTTTAAAGTAATGTTTGGGCTCCTGATGCTGCTGCTGCCAACTCCAGGGTGTGATTCATCCAATTTTTGGGCTCCTGAAGCCAACCCCAGTGTCTCTTTAAAGTAATGTTTGGGCTACTGCTGCTGCTGCTGCCAACTCCAGGGTGTGATTCATCCAATCTTTGGGCTCCTGCTGCCAACTCCAGTGTCTCTTTAAAGCAATGTTTGGGCTCCTGCTGCTGCTGCTGCCAACTCCAGGGTGTGAATCATCCAATTTTTGGGCTCCTGAAGCCAACTCCAGTGTCTCTTTAAAGTAATGTTTGGGCTCCTGCTGCTGCCAACTCCAGGGTGTGATTCATCCAATTTTTGGGCTCCTGAAGCCAACCCCAGTGTCTCTTTAAAGTAATGTTTGGGCTCCTGCTGCTGCTGCCAACTCCAGGGTGTGATTCATCCAATCTTTGGGCTCCTAAAGCCAACTCCAGTGTCTCTTTAAAGTAATGTTTGGGCTCCTGCTGCGGCTGCCAACTCCAGGGTGTGATTCATCCAATTTTTGGGCTCCTGAAGCCAACCCCAGTGTCTCTTTAAAGTAATGTTTGGGCTCCTGCTGCTGCTGCCAACTCCAGGGTGTGATTCATCCAATCTTTGGGCTCCTAAAGCCAACTCCAGTGTCTCTTTAAAGTAATGTTTGGGCTCCTGCTGCTGCTGCTGCCAACTCCAGGGTGTGATTCATCCAATTTTTGGGCTCCTGAAGCCAACCCCAGTGTCTCTTTAAAGTAATGTTTGGGCTCCTGCTGCTGCTGCTGCTGCCAACTCCAGGGTGTGATTCATCCAATCTTTGGGCTCCTGAAGCCAACCCCAGTGTCTCTTTAAAGTAATGTTTGGGCTCCTGCTGCTGCTGCCAACTCCAGGGTGTGATTCATCCAATCTTTGGGCTCCTAAAGCCAACTCCAGTGTCTCTTTAAAGTAATGTTTGGGCTCCTGCTGCTGCTGCCAACTCCAGGGTGTGATTCATTCAATTTTTGGGCTCCTGAAGCCAACCCCAGTGTCTCTTTAAAGTAATGTTTGGGCTCCTGCTGCTGCTGCCAACTCCAGGGTGTGATTCATCCAATTTTTGGGCTCCTGAAGCCAACCCCAGTGTCTCTTTAAAGTAATGTTTGGGCTCCTGTTGCTGCTGCTGCCAACTCCAGGGTGTGATTCATCCAATTTTTGGGCTCCTGAAGCCAACTCCAGTGTCTCTTTAAAGTAATGTTTGGGCTCCTGCTGCTGCAGCCAACTCCAGGGTGTGATTCATCCAATTTTTGGGCTCCTGAAGCCAACCCCAGTGTCTCTTTAAAGTAATGTTTGGGCTCCTTCTGCTGCTGCCAACTCCAGGGTGTGATTCATCCAATCTTTGGGCTCCTGCTGCCAACTCCAGTGTCTCTTTAAAGCAATGTTTGGGCTCCTGCTGCTGCTGCTGCCAACTCCAGGGTGTGAATCATCCAATTTTTGGGCTCCTGAAGCCAACTCCAGTGTCTCTTTAAAGTAATGGTTGGGCTCCTGCTGCTGCTGCCAACTTCAGGGTGTGATTCATCCAATTTTTGGGCTCCTGAAGCCAACCCCAGTGTCTCTTTAAAGTAATGTTTGGGCTCCTGCTGCTGCTGCCAACTCCAGGGTGTGATTCATCCAATCTTTGGGCTCCTGCTGCCAACTCCAGTGTCTCTTTAAAGTAATGTTTGGGCTCCTGCTGCTGCTACTGCCAACTCCAGGATGTGATTCATCCAATTTTTGGGCTCCTGAAGCCAACTCCAGTGTCTCTTTAAAATAATGTTTGGGCTCCTGCTGCTGCTGCTGCTGCTGCCGCCAACTCCAGGGTGTGATTCATCCAATCTTTGGGCTCCTGCTGCCAACTCCAGTGTCTCTTTAAAGTAATGTTTGGGCTCCTGCTGCTGCTGCTGCCAACTCCAGGGTGTGATTCATCCAATTTTTGGGCTCCTGAAGCCAACTCCAGTGTCTCTTTAAAATAATGTTTGGGCTCCTGCTGCTGCTGCTGCCAACTCCAGGGTGTGATTCATCCAATTTTTGGGCTCCTGAAGCCAACCCCAGTGTCTCTTTAAAGTAATGTTTGGGCTCCTGCTGCTGCTGCTGCTGCCAACTCCAGGGTGTGATTCATCCAATTTTGGGCTCCTGCTGCCAAATCCAGTGTCTCTTTAAAGTAATATTTGGGCTCCTGCTGCTGCTGCTTGCAACTGCGGGGTGTGATTCATCCAATCTTTGGGCTCCTGCAGCCAACTCCAGTGTCTCTTTCAAGCTATGTTTGGGCCCCTGCTGCTGCTGCTGCTGCTTGAAACTCCAGGGTGTGTCAGTCAATTTTTGGGCTCCTGCTGCTGCCAACTCCAGTGTCTCTTTCAGCCAATGTTTGGGCTCCTGCTGCTGCTTGCAACTCCAGGGTGTGATTAATCCAATTTTTGGGCTCCTGCTCCTGCCAACTCCAGTGTCTCTTTAAAGCAATGTTTGGGCTCCTGCCCCTCATAGTGATGCCACTTCAACTCTCTGCAATTGTGCCGCTCTGCGATTCTATTAGCGATGCCTCTGATCTGCATATGATATTTATTTAAAGTATTATTTAACTAACCCAGCACGCATCCTATGCGTGTTACAGCAAGGCAGAATGGTTTACAAACCTATTGAGGCTCTAGGAGGCTCAGAAATAGCCGTTTTTAATAGCGATTCGTCGCGAATAAATTCGGGTCGAAACGATTTTTGTCGGAAAATTCGGCGAATCAGAATCGAATTTTTCAAAAGTTCGCTCATCTCTATTCCCCCCTGTACATACAGATTGTCCACATTAATCCAGACCCTCACCCTGAATAAGAGCCTATCTTGTATGTTTCCCCCCTGTACATACAGATTGCCCACATTAAACTGGACCTTCACCATGATTTATTGAAAAGCCCAAACCCTTAAAAAACGATTACCCAGCATCTAAAATTAATATATTTTAAGTTTTTAGTCACTTACTGCTTATTCTTTCCCCCACTGGGCTGCAACTCTGTTAGGATACGGGCACCGCCATCTTGACTCAGAAGCATCAAACATACTGAGGAGAGGAGAGCGGGATAATATACAGGTGGGCGGGTTATAGCTGTGATTTACTCAGACAGAGCAAAGCTGGGGTCAGGAAAAGGTCAGCAATCCCAGAATGCAGAGCAGCACAGTTAGAAGACACTTCCTGTTTGCAGGCTGCCTGATGTTCCATGAGCCGCCATCTTAGATGTTTAAAGGCTCATAGCATGCAGTAGATGCAGGTAGGATGATTTTTAATGTTAACAATCTGTATGTACAGGGTGTGGGAAACATATAAGACTCATATTCAGAGTGAAGGACCGCTTTAAGCCGGACCATCATCCTGAATAATCTTATGTTTCCCGCACCCTGTACATACAGATTGCTCACATTAATCCGGACCCTCACCCCGAATAAGAGTCTATCTTATATGTTTCCCCACCCCCCTGTACATACAGATTGCCCACATTAATCGGGACCTTCACCCTGAATAAGAGCCTATCTTGTATGTTTCCCCCCTGTATATACAGACTGCCCACATTAATCCGGACTCTCACCCTGAATAAGAGCCTATCTTGTATGTTCCTCCCCCCTGTACATACAGATTGCCCACATTAATATGGACCCTCACCCTGAATAAGAGCCTATCTTATATGTTTCCCCAACCTATACATACAGATTGCTCACATTAAAAGACTTTCACCCTGAATAAGAGCCTATCTTGTATGTTTCCCGCCCTGTACATACAGACTGCCCACATTAATCTGGACCCTCACCCCGATCAGGGTTGTCCCACTGTGTGAAAACCCCCAGATTGCCGATGCCAACTTGCCTCTTCCCGGTCCTATGGCGCATACGCGGCCACTCATCCAATCAGCATGTCACGTCGTCTGAGCTTTGTCTAAGGCCAGCGTCTCCGAGCGCTCTAGCAGCCGCATTCCCCTCTTCCCCATAACAGGGATCGTGCCCGCGCCGGCCATTCACAAATGCCTGGCTCGGGCACATGGCCTGCTAGAGGGATAGCAAGGATGCACCCGTGGCTCACGCATGCCCCGTTGGACCGGGAAACAAGGTAAGTGTATGGGGAGACTTGGGGGGGGGTTTCACACAGTGGGACAATGCGTTTTTGGATGCCCCGGGGGGGGAGGGAATCGATTGGCATGGGGTTTGGTACAGAAAAAACATTTGCCTAGACCTATTGCCCCCAGTCGGATAATTTGTGAAATGTCTTCAAGAATCCTACAGCAAGTCCATTCGCCCTGATTTGTTACTACAAATATACCCTAACATTAGCGAGTGGGAACCTCCACAGCCACAGTATATGTTGGTGCTATAATGAGTAACAATGAAGTTATGTTCGGAGTCACTGTTTCCTGCCCTGGTTTGGCTTTGCACACATAGGTTCCCAGGCGTATGTTAGGTAATAAGGGAAAGATCTCTATAATACACTGTGTATTGTACAGGGGAGGCCGGTTTATCTACTTCTGGGGGCGGGGCTCAAGTTTAGCCTAGCTCATTCATCTTTTAATGCTTCTCCCTTATATTCCACCCCCAAGGAGCAAGAAACTCTTATCACGCTGATATTGTTCTCTTGCATTAGTGGTAGTGACCCACAATGACCAGGAGAGGTCCTGCAACACAGACAGATGGACAGACAGACAGTGGGGTAATCATACCAGCCAGGGGTCGGAGTGCAGCGTGGCGTTGGCGGTTTTGCGGTCTATCCCTTCGCTCAGTCCGCTGATATTCATCATCTGTAACAACAAGATAAATGTGTTGTCACCACCTGAAACACCAGCCTGTTCAGATTAAAGGAGATGTAACACTATGATGGCGGTCCCATGGCCCATCTGCAGGTTGTACTGGATCCCCAGCTACATTTAGCGACAGCCATTTATCTGGCCAGCATGGGCGCACAACGCTGGGGGGGCTGGGGGTAGGGGGTGGCATAAGAAAGGGGGCATGGCACTCCTGCTCCCCATCTCCACCCTGCACCCCACTGCTCCCCAATCTCCATCCTGCTTTTCATCTTTACCCAGATCTCCACTTCACCCCCATCTCCATCCTGCTCCCTGATCTCCACCCTTCTCCCAACTGCACCCCAATCTCCATCCTGCTCCCCATCTTTACGCAGATCCCCACTTCACCCCCATCTCCACCCTGCACCCCATCTCCATCCTGCTCCCTGATCTCCACCCTTCTCCCCACTGCACCCCAATCTCCATCCTGCTCCCCATCTTTACACAGATCCCCAATACACCCCTGTCTGAACCCTGCTCCTCATCTCCACTCTGCTTCCCACTACATCCCCATCTCTGTCCTGCTCCCCCATCTCCACCCTGCTCCCCACTACACCCCCATCTCCATCCCACTCCCCCATCGCTACCCTCTCCCCACTTCACCCCCACCTCCACCCTGCTCCCCACTGCACCCCCATCTTCGTCCTGCTCCCCATATACCCCATCTCCGTCCTGCTCCCCCATCTCCACTCTGCTCCGCACTACATTCCCATCTCTGTCCTGCTCTCCCGTCTCTACCCTGCTCCTCACTGCACCCCCATCTCCGTCCCATTCCTCCATCTCCAATCTTCTCCCCACTTCACTCACACCTCCATCCTGCTCCCCGATCTCCACCTTGCTCCCCACTACACCCCCATCTCCATCCTGCTCCCTGATCCCCACCCTGCTTCCTACTGTACCCCTTCTCCATCTCCAATCCTCTCCCCACTTCACCCACACCTCCGCCCTGCTCCCCACTGCACCTCCATCTCCATCCTGCTCCCTGATCCCCACCCTGCTTCCCACATCTCCGTCCTGCTCCCCACTACACCCCATCTCCCTTCTGCTCCCCCCTACACCCAATCTCTGTTCTGCTTCCCATCTCCACCCTGCTCCCCATCTCTGTTCTGCCCCTCCGCCCCCCACTTCTCCCTGCTGCACCCCCATCTCAATCCTTTTTTAGCTTTTTCAAATTCTTGTGATTTCAGAAAAGCCATGTGTCATTTTCTACACTTACTATTTTCACTTGTCTTCTCTTATGAAGTGAAAATAATTTGTCTAAAGTGAAAAAAATACAACTGAAATATACAGTTGTAAAAAAATAGCACTGTTTTTACTATTGTTTTGAATTAATTATTTACAGCTTCCCTGAGCAGGTGTAAAAATACTCTGCAAATTTCCTTTTTTGTTTACTTAAAAAAGCTGGGTTAGCAATCGCCAGCATTTTTTTTTATCAGTGTAAAAGACATGCAGTAATAACTTTACATTTTTTATAAATGATATTATACCATTTTGAAAAAAAAATCCAAAGACACCTGAAGCAAATTATTATAATATATTACAGCAATGTATTGACACATAGACCTTGATTCAAAAAAATTCTCATGGTAGTAAAAAATTCACTTTATGAGAAAAAAACCTGAGAATGTTATTGAATCACCAGCTAGGAAGCAAATGGCACTTTTTACTACAGTGTAAAAAGGAGTAAACAGTTTACTACAGTTTACAACCATTGACTGTCATTGTCTTCCTAGTTGGCGATTCAGCAACGATGACATTCTCATGCTTTTGTCCTCTAAAGTTAATTTTTTACTACCATGAGCAGGTTTCACAGGGCCCCATAGCAAAATTCACAGTGTCCCCCTAATATGCGGTAACTGAGCAGGTGGTCACATAAAGGGGTCTCCCAGGCAGGTCTTGGATGAGCTGCTTCTTCCTCTTAGCCCTTCCCCTTGGCTGCCTGTGTTACTTGCTTTCACTATCTACATCTCTGAAATTCTTTCAGGACTGGCAAGGACTGCAAACAAAAATCTGTGAGAAGTGGACACATCAACGCCGTGGCTGGACCTGGAGTCTAAAATATTCTAGGGCAGGCCATCTAAGTGCCCCTAGGGCTTCCTGATTCAGGATGCCCCACTGTGTGAACCCCTTGCAGTGGCCCACAATCTCTCCGCATCCCCAGAATCATCCCTGCAGTTGAGGCAATCTGCTGTGCACAGCCATTTAAATAGACTGTGAAACCTGAGAGCTGATGCCACATAATAGGGTCCATTCATGGTCGTGCACGAATGAATTTGCACAATGTTTTTTGGAATGCCAAGTTGCGCTCGGGCTTCCGCCTAATTAATTGTCAAAATGGAAGGTGGGTTTGTTTTTGCGCCAATTTGCACACTAGCGTTCGTCAATGCACCAATTTGTGCCAGAAATGTTCCACTTGTGCCCTTTTTGCACAACAAACTGTCTCCGGTGCCTGATTTATGGTATGTTTGGACGGCAGAGAAACATGCACAAATTTGCACAAAAGTGAATTTCCTCCAGCAAATAGGTGCAGATTTCAATGAGTAACAGGTTAATTTAATTCCAGAAACACATTCCAGTAGCGTCCGTTATGTTTTTGAACGATGTGGAGATTAGCTCTGGTAGGTGACCGGGTGTCAGCAGTATAGAGGTGGAGGCAAACAGTTCAAAGTAAAGTCTGTGTTTATTTCACACATAAATCCACAAAAGCATATGTCCATACAGGTTACATCACCTTTTCAGGAAACAGCAGCATAAATGATTCAATCAGGCAAACTGTTTTTAGTCCTTGAGCAATCGTCCTGTTTACAGTCCAAATAGGCCTCAGGTCCGCATGGAATAGCCTCCACAGGAGATTTCAGCCAGGCTCACTGAGTCTCACTCCCATGTGAGCTCTAGACAAAGGACAGGCCACAGCTGATTCCCCAGGCTATTTAAACAGCCCGCAAAACCCGGACCTGGGTAGTGGGATGGAGTCCCACCCTGCTCTACTCCATCCCAGTAAAGCCGTCCCAGGTTAGCCTTTCGGCTATTCTAAAGCAACAGCAGCAAACTGCCACCAGCAGCTGATGCTGGAAATCAGACTACACGGCTTTACTGCACCAATGCCAGGTACATTGGTGCTACATACCTGCCGTCAATAACGGCCCCTTGCACCTTACCACAACGATTAGAGTGTCAGACGCAAGAAGAAACTGCTGATTCCATTGAGTAACAGGTTTATTTCATTCAGAAAACACATGCTGACATCGTCCGCTATGTTTTTGAACAATTAAAGTGTCAGCTACAAGAGGAAATGCTGATTCCAATAAGTAACAGGTCCGCTATGTTTTTGAACAATTAAAGTGTCAGCCGCAAGAGGAAACTGCCAATTCCAATGAGTAACAGGTTTATGTCATTCTGAAAACACATGCCGGCAGCGTCCGCTATGTTTTTGAACAATTAAAGTGTCAGCCGCAAGAGGAAACTGCCGATTCCATTGAGTAACAGGTTTATTTCATTCAGAAAACACATGCCGGCATCGTCCGCTATGTTTTTGAACAATTAAAGTGTCAGCCGCAAGAGGAAACTGCTGATTCCAATGAGTAACAGGTTTATGTCATTCTAAAAACACATGCCGGCATCGTCCGCTATGTTTTTGAACAATTAAAGTGTCAGCCGCAAGAGGAAACTGCTGATTCCAATAAGTAACAGGTTTATGTCATTCCAAAAACACATGCCGGCAGCGTCCGTTATGTTTTTGAACAATTAAAGTGTCAGCCGCAAGAGGAAACTGCCGATTCCATTGAGTAACAGGTTTATTTCATTCAGAAAACACATGCCGGCAGCGTCCGCTATGTTTTTGAACAATTAAAGTGTCAGCCGCAAGAGGAAACTGCTGATTCCAATGAGTAACAGGTTTATGTCATTCCAAAAACACATGCCGGCAGCGTCCGTTATGTTTTTGAACAATTAAAGTGTCAGTAACAAGAGGAAACTGCCGATTCCAATGAGTAACAGGTTTATTTCATTCCGAAAACACATGCCGGCATCGTCCGCTATGTTTTTGAACAATTAAAGTGTCAGCCACAAGAGGAAACTGCCGATTCCATTGAGTAACAGGTTTATTTCATTCAGAAAACACATGCCGGCAGCGTCCGCTATGTTTTTGAACAATTAAAGTGTCAGCCGCAAGAGGAAACTGCTGATTCCAATGAGTAACAGGTTTATGTCATTCCAAAAACACATGCCGGCAGCGTCCGTTATGTTTTTGAACAATTAAAGTGTCAGTAACAAGAGGAAACTGCCGATTCCAATGAGTAACAGGTTTATTTCATTCCGAAAACACATGCCGGCATCGTCCGCTATGTTTTTGAACAATTAAAGTGTCAGCCGCAAGAGGAAACTGCCGATTCCAATGAGTAACAAGTTTATGTCATTCTGAAAACACATGCCGGCAGCGTCCGCTATGTTTTTGAACAATTAAAGTGTCAGCCGCAAGAGGAAACTGCCGATTCCATTGAGTAACAGGTTTATTTCATTCAGAAAACACATGCCGGCAGCGTCCGCTATGTTTTTGAACAATTAAAGTGTCAGCCGCAAGAGGAAACTGCTGATTCCAATGAGTAACAGGTTTATGTCATTCCAAAAACACATGCCGGCAGCGTCCGTTATGTTTTTGAACAATTAAAGTGTCAGTAACAAGAGGAAACTGCCGATTCCAATGAGTAACAGGTTTATTTCATTCCGAAAACACATGCCGGCATCGTCCGCTATGTTTTTGAACAGTTAAAGTGTCAGCCGCAAGAGGAAACTGCTGATTCCAATGAGTAACATGTTTATTTCCTTCCCGAAAACACATGCCAGCAGCGTCCGTTATGTTTTCGAACAATTAAAGTGTCAACCGCAAGATCTTTTTAGGGATTGAACCCTTTTTAGCTTTTTTTGGGAAAAAAATTGATAACTCTTTACTCTTCACTTAAAAAAGGGATTTGTGTTTCAACAAATTGATATAATTTGCGCCATGCCTAACAATTCTGTCCAGTGTACATCCTGTGCTATGTATGCACTGTTTGAATAATTGGTCGAGGGTGCATACTTCTGCTCGGGATGTGTGCGCATTACACATTTGGAAGCCAACATTGACGATATAAAGGAGTAATTGGCAACACTGAGAAGCATTGGTATCATGGAAAAGAATCTGGTGCTCACTGACCCCTGTGTTACTCATTCCAATGAGTAACAAGTTTATGTCATTCTGAAAACACATGCCGGCAGCGTCCGCTATGTTTTTGAACAATTAAAGTGTCAGCCGCAAGAGGAAACTGCCGATTCCATTGAGTAACAGGTTTATTTCATTCAGAAAACACATGCCGGCAGCGTCCGCTATGTTTTTGAACAATTAAAGTGTCAGCCGCAAGAGGAAACTGCTGATTCCAATGAGTAACAGGTTTATGTCATTCCAAAAACACATGCCGGCAGCGTCCGTTATGTTTTTGAACAATTAAAGTGTCAGTAACAAGAGGAAACTGCCGATTCCAATGAGTAACAGGTTTATTTCATTCCGAAAACACATGCCGGCATCGTCCGCTATGTTTTTGAACAATTAAAGTGTCAGCCACAAGAGGAAACTGCCGATTCCATTGAGTAACAGGTTTATTTCATTCAGAAAACACATGCCGGCAGCGTCCGCTATGTTTTTGAACAATTAAAGTGTCAGCCGCAAGAGGAAACTGCTGATTCCAATGAGTAACAGGTTTATGTCATTCCAAAAACACATGCCGGCAGCGTCCGTTATGTTTTTGAACAATTAAAGTGTCAGTAACAAGAGGAAACTGCCGATTCCAATGAGTAACAGGTTTATTTCATTCCGAAAACACATGCCGGCATCGTCCGCTATGTTTTTGAACAATTAAAGTGTCAGCCACAAGAGGAAACTGCTGATTCCAATGAGTAACAGGTTTATGTCATTCTAAAAACACATGCCAGCAGCGTCCGCTATGTTTTTGAACAATTAAAGTGTCAGCCGCAAGAGGAAACTGCCGATTCCAATGAGTAACAGGTTTATGTCATTCTAAAAACACATGCCAGCAGCGTCCGCTATGTTTTTGAACAATTAAGGTGTCAGACGCAAGAGGAAACTGCCGATTCCATTGAGTAACAGGTTTATTTCCTTCCGAAAACACATGCTGGCATCGCCCGCTATGTTTTTGAACAGTTAAAGTGTCAGCCGCAAGAGGAAACTGCTGATTCCAATGAGTAACATGTTTATTTCCTTCCCGAAAACACATGCCAGCAGCGTCCGTTATGTTTTTGAACAATTAAAGTGTCAACCGCAAGATCTTTTTAGGGATTGAACCCTTTTTAGCTTTTTTTGGGAAAAAAATTGATAACTCTTTACTCTTCACTTAAAAAAGGGATTTGTGTTTCAACAAATTGATATAATTTGCGCCATGCCTAACAATTCTGTCCAGTGTACATCCTGTGCTATGTATGCACTGTTTGAATAATTGGTCGAGGGTGCATACTTCTGCTCGGGATGTGTGCGCATTACACATTTGGAAGCCAACATTGACGATATAAAGGAGTAATTGGCAACACTGAGAAGCATTGGTATCATGGAAAAGAATCTGGTGCTCACTGACCAGGCACTCTCTGGGTTAGGGGAGGGTGGTAGTATGGGGGGGCAGGAAAAGCAGGATAATGAGGCAGCTAGCTGGATAACAGAAGATGGGGTAAGCATAAAAGTTTACAGGGAGGCTAGCCCTGAGCAGGTACCCCTGTCAGGGAACCGCGGGTCACGTGATCCAACTATAAACCAGGGACCTCCAGACACACAGACCGCTTCCCCAAAACGCCGGCATCGCCCGCTATGTTTTTGAACAATTAAAGTGTCAGCCGCAAGAGGAAACTGCCGATTCCAATGAGTAACAGGTTTATGTCATTCTAAAAACACATGCCAGCAGCGTCCGCTATGTTTTTGAACAATTAAGGTGTCAGACGCAAGAGGAAACTGCCGATTCCATTGAGTAACAGGTTTATTTCCTTCCGAAAACACATGCTGGCATCGCCCGCTATGTTTTTGAACAGTTAAAGTGTCAGCCGCAAGAGGAAACTGCTGATTCCAATGAGTAACATGTTTATTTCCTTCCCGAAAACACATGCCAGCAGCGTAAGCGTAAGCGTAAAAGTTTACAGGGAGGCTAGCCCTGAACAGGTACCCCTGTCAGGGAACCGCGGGTCACGTGATCCAACTATAAATCAGGGACCTCCAGACACACAGACCACTTCCCCAAAACCCCTGTGTGAACCCTCCTATCAGGAATACCAGGCCCAAAGCCTGCGGACACAGATTCTTGGCTAAGGCAAAAAGATCACTCAGTTACCGCGAATTACACAGAGCGACAATGGTCAGTTACCTTAAGAAGCAGTTGTTGAGTGGTGATGAAGAGCTCCCACAAGGGGTATGTCAAAAGCTTACAGATGATTTGGACACCTCCAGCACGCTGCCGCGAGACCCCTATCCAGTGAAGTGATGAACCCCTGGCCCAGGGTTACCCCTTTTATGCCTCAGGATCCTTTCACTCCCTCCCTTCTGTGGGACGGATTGTAACCTCCCACTGGTGTGGAGCTTGTTTTAGCCCCTAAAACCCCTTAGGGGTCATAACTTTGAGCAGGGGGGGTCATATGGCTTTGGATACGGCACCAAAAGATTGGGCTAGATGCCGGGTATCCGATGAGTCCAAAAATGGGGTCCCTAAATGAGTCAGAACCTTAGATCTCCATTTTTCTAGCTTTCCTATGTCACAGGGCCCAGAGAAACCTACCTCTACGTGCAGTTTTGTGAGACGGTTCTGGTTCTGTACCCGGCTTGGTGCTGGGACACATGGTGGCGCAGCTATGGTCTGATTTGTGTTGGTGCTGCTGGTCTGCGGCTCTCATCTTTTGATGTGACTATTATTTAACAGCCAGGGGTCCTACTATCGCCAGACCCACTGGAGCCTCAGGCTGGAGGTGTGAGAAAATCAGCACGGAGTCTATGATCTGCCCTGCTTAACCCATAAATGCTAATTCCCCTTCCTGGGGAGATTAGAACCTGAGCATTTATGACTAGAAAGCCTAAACAGGGGGAACTCCGGACTTGTATCTGTGGGTTTTCCACATTTAAACTGGATCGTTCCTTCACAACCCCCAACAAGTTTGCCCGGTTGGCAGATGAGGAGGATGTTAGCTCAGAGGTGACACAGCTGCAGCAAGATAACACCACTGTCTGCTCCAGTAAGGAAGGGAAGGAAAATGGGAAAACACAGGAATAAAAGTGTTAGTAAAGAGTAAGCCAATGTGGCTAAACAAAATGCAAATCAACTTTTAAAACAGGAAGGGACTCTGGAAGTGTTACTAAACTATAAAGAAGAAAATAAAGCATGTAAACAACAGATACGGGCGGCAAAGCTGGAGATGGAAAGCCAAAGAGAGTAAAACCAACCCCAAAAAGTTCTTTAGCTATATAAACAGTAAACTATATAAACCTGAGCATATGCCCCCCCCCCCCCTCTGAAAAGCAAGGAGGGGGCACACATAGAAGGGAATGAGGAGAAAGCAAATTTACTAAACATCTTCTTTGCTTCCATATTCACAAAAGCATGTGACATGCCTGGTGAAATGCAGAGCAATAACCCAAACTCTCCATTAAATGTCACTTACTAACCAAGGAAGAAGTGCAGCACCGTCTCAAGCAGATTAAGATCGATAAATCCTCGGGACCAGATGGACACATCCCCAAGAGAGTTATGTACAGTAATATACAAGCCATTGTTTGTAATATTTGTAAATGCAATAATTATGTGGGCTGCTGAGGGATTGGCGCCTAGCAAATGTGGTGCCAATATTTAGAAAGGATTCTAAGTAGGATCCTGGGAACTAAAGACCAATAAGTTTAACATCTGTGGTGGGCAAGCTGTTTGAAGGTTTTTAAGGGATACTACCCTGGAGTATCTTGATGAAAATGACCTTATTACTCCATATCGGCTTTTATGAGGAGGTAAGTTTAAGATTGGATCAGAGGGAGTCATTGGATATCATATATCTTGACTTTTCTAAAGCATTTGATACTGTGCGACATAAAAGACTGGTACAGAATGCTTGGACTGGGGGAAAACGTGTGCACATGGGTGACAAATTGGCTTAATGATCAGAAGCAGAGGGTGGTTATCAATGGTACACACTCAGATTGGGTCACTGTTACTAGCGGAGTACTGCAAGGGTCGGTTCTGGGACCAATTCTCTTCAATATATATTTTCCAGGTGTACAGCACGGCTTGCTTCATTTCAATTCTTTACATGTGGGTAATCCGCCACAGGTGGCACAATTGACTGCTGGAAGACCTGTGGCCCCTCCCGGCCCACAAAAAGGCCAGAATTACCCAGAAGACTTCAGTCTTCTCCTGTAGTCTGACTGCGAAGATGGTCTCTTTCTCTCTCTCCATGGACTTTGCAGACAAGCGGGGCATTACTAGCCCGTCGGCCGCTGCAAGCCCTATTACTACCTGCTTCCGGGACCCTTCTTGCCTCTCAGCCATGGCTGCGGATCAGGTGCAGGTAGGGGAACGCCGAGGGTCAGGCGTTCGACAGAGCTACGCTCTGGGCCGTAGTCTCTTCCTAAGAGTAAGCCGGCCATAGGCTATGGTGAGCCTATGGGGGGGGGAGGGGAGGAACCACCCTTTTTCCCTTTTCACTATGTGTCCCACATGCTTTATTCTTGTGCATTTTATGTTGTGTGTGTTTTTCTCATGTTTTTTTACCTCACAATATACTTACCTGCCCCGCTCCTGCTCCTCTTGCCTCCTCTACGTTATGGCGTCGAGGGGGGGGGGGCGCCCCTTGAGGTGCTGCTTGGGCAGGCCGGCGCCACTCTCCTCACAGAGTTTCCAGAGGTAAAGTTCCTGTTTTTACCTCACGTTGTCGCTCCTTGGCCTGCTGACAGGCTGCACAGGCTCTTCCCAGGCTCTTCAACTGGCTCCCTTTTGGTCCGTGAGTCCGGTATTTACTTGTTGGTACCTTTATTATTGTGTTTTATATTGGCTATGCATACGCTGTGGGACGCTTATCTGCTCCCTTTTGTGTCTTTCAGACTCCCATATTGAGATTCTTGTGGTTCCTCCCGGTTTGCCCTCATCCCTCCATCCGTCTGGGGATGCAGTCTCATGGTGTCTTGCTTCGAGGCTGTGCCTTTCGCTCAGTTCCACATGAGACCTCTTCAGTTGAATCTCTTGACCGTCTGGGATCGGAGTCAGGAGTCCTTGGAGCAGGAATTCGCTCTATCTCCTCTGGCCAGACAGTCCCTCTCGTGGTGGATGGACTCAAGGAATCTTCTAGTGGGCAGGTCCTTTTTGCCTCCGTGCTGGGAGATTGTCACCACAGACGCCAGTCTGACCGGTTGGGGAGGGGTTTGGCAATCGCTGAAGTTCCAGGGCCAGTGGGGCCCTCAGGAGGCCCACGCGCCTATCAATCTCTTGGATTTGAGAGCGATCAGGTTGGTTCTCTTCTAGTTGACTCCCCACCTTCAGGGTCGTGCGATCCAGGTCCGCTCGGACAATCAGACGGCGGTCGCCTACATCAATCATCCAGGAGAGACTCGGAGCAAACGAGCCCACAAGGAAGTGTCCCTGATATTGTCTTGGGTGGAGGAGACGGTTCCCTCCATCTCGGCAGTTTACATCCCCGGGGTGGAGAACCAGAAGGCAGATGCCCTGAGCAGAGGGACGTCTCACCTAGGGGAATGGTCTCTTTGACAACAAGATCTTTCATGCCCTGTGTCGTCGCTGGGGTCAGCCGGACGTGGACCTGTTTGTGTCCCGTCACAATCACAAGCTTCCGAGATTCATGTCCCTGTCAAGAGATCCTCTGGCCTTCGCCACGGACGCTCTGGCATTTCCTTGGAAGGAGTTCGACTCCTTTATGTCTTTCCTCCCTTCCCTCTGTTGGGAAGGGAGGGGTACCGACCATCCTAGTGGCCCCCTGCTGGCCGAGGAGGTTATGGTTTGCAGACGTCGTCCAGATGGAGTGGATCAGTACGTCTTGCCCGACGTTCCAGAGCTCCTCACTCAGGGACAGCTGGGCCACCCCAATTTACAAACGCTGGCTTTGACGGCTTGGCTGCTGAAACCTCCATCCTGATGAATAAGGGTTTGCCGGCTTCAGTCGTCAGTAGTATGATTCAGGCTCGGAAAAAATCCTCTTCTATGATTTATTACAGGGTCTGGCACGCTTACATTGCCTGGTGTGAGTCTAAGGCCTTCCCTTGCCGCACCTTCTCCCTTTCCAGGATTCTGGAGTTTCTTCAACACGGTCTAGAATCGGGTCTACAACTGGGACAAGGACAAGTTTCTGCCTTGGCAATTTATTTCCAAAGATCTTTCGCTAATCATAGGCTTGTCAAAACCTTTTTCCAGGGAGTCACTCATGTACGTCCACTGCATAAGCCTCTGCTACTGGTGTGGGATTTGAACTTGGTGCTTTCTGCTCTTCAGGGTCCCGCCTTCGAGGCCCTGTGCGATGCTGCCCTTTCTATTCTGACTATTAAGGTGGCCTTTTTGGTTGCTATCACTTCGGTGTGTCGTATCTCTGAGCTGGTGGCGCTTTTCATGAACCCCCTTTCCGTGTTACAGCTCACTCCACTAGGGCAATTGGTGTCTCTTGGGCCTTCCAGCACCAGGCTTCAGTTGAACAGGTTTGTAAGGCCGCTAGTTGGTCTTCGGTTCATACTTTTTCCAAGTTTTACAAAGTTGATGTTAAGGCCTCAGCTGACGCTGTTTTTGGCCGCAAGGTGCTTCAGGCGGTAGTGGCTTGTACTGCCTGCCATTGCTCTCTGGGGATCCCACCCTTCTTTTTTGGACACTGCTGTTGGATGCCCCACATGTAAAGAAATGAAATGAAGCAAGCCATGCTGTACACCTGAAAAATACAATCCTGTGATTACTCACCTGTAGAATTATTTTTATGGTGTACAGCACGGGTTGCTTCATTCCACCCTTGTTATCGTTGTCCTCTTTTGCCTTGTTATGGTGATTTTTGTTGAGAGAGTTTCCTTTTAGTGGGCTGTGTTTTACTAACATGGTCCTTGCCTCCCGGCTTCTTGCATTACTGCTTTAAAACACTGGGGTCTTCTGGGTAATTCTGGCCCTTTTGCGAGCCGGGAGGGGCCACAGGTCGTCCTTCAGTCGATTGCACCACCTGTGGCGGATTACCCACATGTAAAGAATTGAAATGAAGCAAGCCGTGCTGTACACCGTAAAAACAATTCTACAGGTGAGTAATCACAGAATTGTATTATTAATGACATAGGGTACGGACCAGAGCATCATTTTACCCCTGCAAAAGTCACTGGTCAGACCTCATATGGAATGCTGTGAACAGTTCTGGGCACCAGTGCATAAAAAGGACATATCAGAACTGCAGCATGTTCAAAGGAGGGCAGCTAAAATGAGTACCAGGACTAGAATACCCTGAAAGATTGTCAAAGTTAGATTTATTTAGTTTGGAAAAGAGACGTCTGAGGGATGATCTAATAGCGATGTATAAATATATTCAGAGCCAATAAAAAGATCTGTCCCACAATCTGTTTATACCCCAGAGCATAACCATAACCCGAGGGCATCCACTAAGGTTAGAGGAAAGGATTCAGTAAAAGCGTTCAAAAGTGGCCTGGATGCCTTCCTTGTATGTAATAACATTTCCAGCTATGGCTACTAGACCACTGAATCAGGTGAGTATGTGGCCGCATTGGGCTGTAATGAAATCTCAGACCATATTTCTTTTCTCATCTCTTCCATTCTGGGGCACCACCAGTAGCAATGCGTGGGCTAATCTTAGCCGTAGGTGGGGCCTGCAAGGTAGAAAAAAACTAGCTCCTCCTGGCCTATATAAGGCAAGCTATGGCAGGACATCCTCAGTTCTTTTCTTGTAGTCGCAAGGCACTCTGAAGATATCTGGATTTTTTTTGGTTTTAGTTACAGTGCTGACTGGGAGCAGGGTCTTCGACTCTGTCTGTCTCCCAGCCCCTCACCAGCTGCAGCGTTCCTGGGGACCCCTGTTAGATGTCTAAAGTTGGTTCTTAAGCTGATAATGTGGGATGGTTCAGAAAAAGGGGAGCGTGCATGGGACCAGGTTAGCATGCCAGGGCTTGTGCAACTGGGCCTGAGCCCCGAGGATAAGGACTCAGTAGGGTACCTGATCTCTGGGCTTTGCATGGTGGCCCTGCTGTGTGTCTCCCACTCAGCCTCAGTCCCTCTACCCCCTGGGTCATCTACCCCCATGACTCCATTACACTCTGCAAGAGGCGCAGTCTGCCTTCCCCATGGCTGGTGGGTGGGGCTTGAGCTAGGTGGCCGGGCTCCCTGGTCTCAATGTGTTTGTGATGCTGGCAGCCATGCTGGTCTGAGCTTGTTAAGAGGGGTAGGTGGCCTCTTCATGAGGAGGGCGTGGCCACCGACCATGCGGCCTGCCTATTGGTTAACTTGGCAAGGGGGTAGCCAGACGCGTCTGTGACATCGGGGGGAGGTGTGGCTTCGGCCTGCGCAGGCCTTATAGTGGAGGATGGGAGGACGGGGCGGATGGCCGCATTTGTGAGGTTTGCAGCTCCTCCCTCCTTCTCCTCACTAACATCATGAGGCAGTCCCATCTTGTGCAGTGCCCAGAGGTCCCTGCTGCATTCCCGGATCATCTCTTGCCCTACCTCCCTGTTCTCATGGGCTGAGTATTGGATCCAGCTCATCTCCCGCCCAACAGTTTTACCTGGTCAGGTAGGGCTCCCTCTCGGGGCAAAGTGTTTTGACTTGTACTAATTTAGAAATCTGACATTATTCGGGTTGTTACAGGGTGGGGGTTGGGAAGCTGCTGCATCCTTGGCCAGTGAGTTGATCTCAGCTGCAGGTAGGTTGCTTAATTGGTAAATCAGGCAGGTCTGACCAGTAGTTGACAGGCAGGAGGGTGTGGGGACCAGCGCTCTAGCTGTATTGCTTAGCAGTTACAGCAGCCATTTTACCATGTTGGAGGCATCAGAGGCACTGGGGAGCATGGTGCCACATGTCCCAGGGGCCAAGCGCACCTGACCTCAGGCGAGGAACCCCTATGTGCACTACTGTCCTGTGCTGCCTTACACAGCTGGCAGGTCTCATTTCCTCTGCGGCTTCATGCTTGGACTTGTTGGAGCGGGATACCCCCTCAGGGGGATACAGGTCCATTTGTGTCCCAGGGTCCGCCCACAGATGGAGTTCCTCCTTTGGACGTGGCAGACAGGGTGGCTTGGTTGGAGAGCATGGTCAGTGACCTTCGTCAGCAAGGGCATCCCAAGTCTAGGGAAGGCTACGGCCAAGGGTAGGCATATTCAGATGGAATACTTGGAGGATTCTAGCTCCTATGTCGAGGACCTTTTATAGGGCTTCAGGATCCAGTTCCGGACAGTCAGAGGGGGGGTGTCGTCCGACAGCGGAGAGGAACCGAAAGCCGCGCATACACCTGGGAACCCTCTGGATCACCCGACAGATCAGATTTAGGAGCTTATTGAGACAATGTTGGAGGTTCTGCACCTTTCTACTGCTCGGCCAAAGCGGCAGATGAAGAAGGTTGAACCCTACAACTGTCAGTAGATCAGGCAGGTTTTTCTCCACGCTTGCCCATTTCGACAGGCCAGTAGCAAAGGAGTGGGAGAAACCTACATTGGATAATGCGGCCTTGAGAGACCCAGCAGATAGGAGTTGCACCAGCTGACCAGGCATGTGTTCGCCATGCGCCCAGCTTGTACCACGTTCATGGTGGCTATGGCAGGCAAGGTCTGGATGAAGCAGCAGAGGTAGCGTTTGCGACATGGAGATTTGTGTTCCTCTGCACTCCATTTGAACTACATCACTATGGAGGTTTTCAGATACATGGTTCCGGCTATGGATGACTTGCATCTGGTGGCTAGGGGCTGGCCTTGCTGGTCAACTTGGGACGTATGGTCTGGCTGAAACAGTGGTCGGCCGACCCTGCTTCTAAGAAGACACTTACTGCAATCTGCTTTTTTTGGGGGGGGGGTCATCTTCTCTGTGAGCCTCTGGATGACCTGTTCTGGCAGGCCACAGGTCGAAATTCGACTAGGCTTCCACAGGACCTCGCTTTGCAGGTCGCATGAATTTTCGCCCCTCCGGGAGGTTCCCTTGTCGGGTGGGGCGGCGGCTTTTGCACTATGCGCCAGTGTGGAGGGAACGGATATCTGACGCTTGAGTACGGGAGGTTGTTTCTTCCATATACAAGATTGAGTTCTGGACCAGGCCTCCAGACAGGTTTGTGGTGTTCAAGCCTTCCCTGGAAGCTTATCTACATGTCCCAATTTTCCCTGGTCAACAATAATATCTGCGCTTTGCAGCAGGAGCACATTTCCAATTTGTGGCACTGCCATTCAGACTGTCCACTGCCCCGTGAGTGTTCACAAAAGTATTGGCGATGGTGATGGCACTCTTGCTGAGGCACCCCATACCTGGACGACTTGTCCGAGCCTCATCTCTGGCAGAGGTACTGTGAGATGTTCGGATGGTCCTGTCCACGCTGGGTGCCTGATCAACTACCCCAAGCCCCACGTTGTTCCCTATCTAGGTATGACATTGAATACTCAACAGGCACTGGTCCTTTTTCCGGTGCAGAGGGGCACGGCTCTTCAGGAGGCGGCGAGGTCGCTGCTGCCAGACATTCCACAATCAGGCAGGGCATGCACTGCCTTGGCCTGATCGTATCTACTATCGAGGCAGTTCCGTATGCCCAGTTACATTCCAGGCCTCTACAAGCTCTGCGCCTATCAAAATGGCTGGACCAGCAGTCACTGGAAGTGGGTTAATCTTTCCCGTGGGTCTGGTTGGTCATCCTGACCGCATATGCCAGTCTGATGGGTTTGGGTGGTGTTCTGGACAACCAGACGGTTCAATGTCTATGGGACCAGCGGGAGTGCAGTCTTCCAATCAATTTGTTGGAACTGAGGGTGATTCTGTTGGTTCTCAGGCAATGGTCTGCTCTCAGCTCCAGGGCCTTCTGGTCAGAGTATAGTCGGACAATT
The DNA here is from genome assembly GCA_027917425.1 of Gastrophryne carolinensis. NCBI lineage: Eukaryota > Metazoa > Chordata > Amphibia > Anura > Microhylidae > Gastrophryne > Gastrophryne carolinensis. The sequence continues at coordinate 18,355,502 of CM051241.1, read as the reverse complement.
CCCTGGCTGAGGCTTGCATAAACCATCGGGGGGGGGGGGGGGGGGGTAGGGTACCAGAAGCTTTCCAGGAAGGGAGTTGCATCATAAGGTGGGCAGAACTTCTTGTTCCATGCATCTCAGCTGTTTAGATTCCGGGGGTGGAGAATCTGCTGGCAGATTATGTGAGCTGGTGCTCACCAGGACATGTTTTAAGTCCTCTGTGACTGGTGGGGAGTGCCAGAGGTGGACCAGAGGTGGTTTGCATCTTGACACAATCAGAAGGTCCAGAGGCTTCGTGCCTAGGGTGCTGTGTCGGTTGACGCGCTGGAGATTCCCTGGTCCAGCCTGTCCTACGCAATCCCACCACTGCCATTTCTGAGTCACATGGTAAATAAGTCAACTGCAAGCAGATTCCTATCATCCTGATCACCCCACACTGGCCCAGAAGGGTGTGTTTCGCAGATCTGGTCAGCCTGGCGGGGGAACCCCCATGGCGACTCCCCAACCTCCCAGCTCTTCTGCAACAGGGTCCTCTGTGACACTCCAATTCTCCAGTGCTGGCTTTAGTGGCTTGGCTGTTGAGACCAGCATATTGGAGGAGAGAGGTTTGTCTGCCGCGGTAATTCAGACCTTGATTCCAGCACAGGAACAGTCATCTTCTAGAAAAGGGGGAGGAAAGCACTGGAAAAATTGTCTTAAGGTGCTGCCTACGCAACTCTTGTATGTTTCAAAGCTTTTTCTTTCCTGTGTACTTTAATGGATACCTAGGAAAGAGGTTTAGTATAGGTGAGCTTTAAAGTGGACCAACACCCAGGATTTTGACTATCCTGGGTTTTGGTCCACTTCGGTGGGGCACCCCGATCGAGGGTGCCCCGCTGTGTGAAACCCCCCAGAACGCCCGTAAACACTCACCTCACCACGCTCCTACGCGGGCGCTCGTCCAATCAGAGCGCTCAGAGCCGCTGTGTTATGCACGTACAAGCGGCGTCCAACCAAAGTGGCTCTGAGCGCTGGAGGCCGCGTCTCGCACTTCCCTCTAACAGGAAGTGCGCCCGCGCCGGCCATTCACAAACGGCTGGCGCGGGTGCGCGCCCTGCTAGAGGGAAGCGCGAGACGCGGCCACGGCCCGCGCATGCGCCGTTGGAAAGGGGTTAAGGTAAGGTTTCTGGGCTTCCTGGGGGGTTTCACCCCGCGGGACATCCCGATTTCGGATGCCCCGTGGGGAGGGATCTGATCGGCTCGGGAATCTTATAGATTCCTGGGCCGATCCCCCCTGGGTGTTGGTCCACTTTAAGGTTGTTTCAGAAAGATGTTCTTTCCCAGAAATAATGACACCAATGTTTTGTATAGCTGGAATTTGAAGATTTTTATCTCAGCTGTGATCGAATGAGTTGACCGAGACAGCTTTGTTGTTAGAGTTGTTAGTGCCACTATGGAAAGAAGTGACTAATAGGTGATCAATGAAAAAACCCCGAAAGAATGTCACTCACTGACGCAGCCCGGGGGTTTTAACCCACCCTAGTCCTCTGAAGTTGTAGAGCTTCGATAATGATGCCATGCTGTTGAAGTGTATTGATGGGGTTTTTTCTAGAATTTACTAAAGGACTTGGAGAGCCTCCGTGTCTTGGTGTGAATCTAAGGCCCACTCCTGTAGGAAGTTCTCGGTACCCAAATTTTGGAGTTCCTCCAGCAAGGCCTGCACGCTGGCCTACAGCACCGCACCCTTAAGGGCCAGGTCTCTGTCTTGTCCTTTCTTTTCCAATGGACAATCATGGAGCATAGGTTAATCCACACTTTCATGCAGGGTGCTGCGCAATGTCTGGCCTTCGTGGCTGTAAATAGTCCCGCCCTGGGATCTCAATCTGTTCCTATCAGCACTTTGAACTCATGGTGGAAGCTTCCCTCATGTTGGAGGTGGCCTTTCTAGTGGTGATCAAGTTTCGGAGCTGGCAGCGTTCTCGATCAGATCACCCTTTTTGGTGCTGCATGAAGACAAAGCGGTGTTTAATGTGAAGCAGGATTTTTTGCAAAAGGTGGTCTTTCCCTTCCATCTTAATAGGGGATAGTACTTTCTCCTTGTGCCCACGCCCCACTCCCCATAAGGAGAAACTCCAGCATTTCCTCAATCTGGTCAGAGCATTAAAGTATTACTTGCCCACTATTCAAGAGGTTCATAAAACTGATGTCTTGGAGAGGCAGTCTACTCTTGGAATAGAGACTTTGTGTTATCCCTGTAAATAGCCATTTTTTTTAACCCTGATGGGGGTCAGAGGGTGCTATTGTAAATAAATGTTCATAGTCCCTTCTTTTTTTGATATTTTTAAAAGTAGTTTTTCTTTAGTGGATTGTTATATCCAGAGTGTGAACTTTGTATTGTATCAGACACACAATGATGCTTGGCAGCTTTCCAAATGAATTGTGCACATGTGATACATCTTTATTTTTGTTACATTCGTCTTGTTACACTGCTGCCAGTATAAAGACTTTTTATAGTGATCACCTCTGTATTACAATATGTATCAGAATGTCCAGATCTTATTACTTTGTTTAATGCCTAACTATAATTCATGTTTTACATATTGTCATGTCTATGATGTGCATCTGTGATCCCCCTTTGTTCTATATGTAATGAGGGTATCAAGAATGCAGACAATATCAATCAAACTATTGCAACAGGGGAGTGCACGACACAAATTTATATTTTAAAAATATATATTTTTTTATATTTTTTTTTGTGGAACTGTGAACTGCCCTGATGAAGATGGCAGAATAAAGACCAGTTGTTTAGCACAAAGAATGTTGTTCCAGGAGACCAGCAATGACTAAAGAGTAAGTGCACCTCACCCCACTCTCCACACCACCCTACCCCACCCTAGGTTCAAGCAGAGCTGGCCTTTAGGGTGTGCCATCACACAGGGGGCTTTAATCAGGGAGCACCACACAGCTTTGCTAGTACACATGACACCCCAATTTGGTCACTGCCCACCCACTCAGTTTACAATTTCGCCCCAGTTACTCCCACCCACATCTGCCCACTCAAGTTACTGGTTCGCTGTTTGCCCTCCCTCCATCCCATCTGTGCTCGCTATGGAGGGTGTCAGATGGAGCTGCTGGGGGCGTGCAGTTGGTTGGGTCAGAAGGAAGGGGTGCTGTGCCTTTAAATTGAACCAAAGCGGCTGATTGCCTATGCCTACAGCTTCCTAACATGGAATGCCCTGCTGTGTGAAACCTCCTGGGATAGCCGGCATACTCATCATGCAAGCAATCCCATGACACATGCGCAGGCCTGCATCCAGTCAGCATTCTATGCTGTATATATTTTTGCAGGACATAGAGACCGGCTCAGCATAGTGGACGGATGGAGCAGCTTGCACCCCTGGTTCCCCTCCAGTGCAAGCAGTGCTTCAGCTGAGGATGTGGCCTGTGCATTCACCATGGGATTGCTTGCGAGGTAAGTACATCAGCAATGCCAGCAATTTCACACATTGCCCCGGAGATGGGGAATCAGCCAAGCTTGCAGATTTTACGGCCGGCAACTACAGGTTGTGGTCTACTTCAAAGTGGGCCGGCAGTCAAAAATGACATCATGCCTGATACTGGAGGAACTCCCCCACTTTTGCATTGCCTCCCCATCAGCTGCCAGGTCACCATCATCACCCATGGTAGTGAGGAAGTCCAGAAGTGTGATGGGGGGGGGGGCACCATCCTGTAGTCCTGCACAGGGCACCCTCCATCCTATGGCCGGCCCTGGGTCCAAGAACCCCCCCCCCCCCCTTGCTCCTCACACCCTCTGCCACAAGCCAGGCCTTACAATAAGTTACATTGTGGCTCAGGAATGAATAAAGCTGCAGGACTGGTCCTTACCAAAGTGAGACCCCATCCATATTCCTGCTCCACAACTCCAGTCAAAAAGGGCACCGGATTCATCTCTTTGTCCGCCATGATCTGCTCTGCGGGTTTTGGGAGGAAGAACCCATCTGTCACTCCCGGGGGAGCTAAAAATTTCTGCGGGAAGAAAAAAAAAGAGACTGACCTCAATGAGCCCAATGTGACCATAAACGCTTCAATCTTATTCTTATATCATACTGTATTGATTTATCCAGATTGATCAGAATGATTGCCCACTGTATAGCTAGCACACAGCATACAATCATCATCCAATCACATGTTGTTGTGTAAGAGGCCAAATATTCAAATTATATTCTCTCCTTTGCTGCCACTAGTGGTGAAAGAACCCAAATTGTAAAGCTTGAGTTTCATATCAAACAGCTGGTGTTCGAGTATCCGAACAGGAACATGCATTTCTAATGGAAGTCCGGGGTCATGTTCGGAGTTTGGATGCCCAATAAAGCTTGTTGAAAGGCTGCAGTACAGCCAATTAAAAAGGTTTTCAGCAGTGATCACTTCCACAGCCATGGCATCGCTGTGACTGGTTGGTGCAACATGTGACCCACCTGCATACAGACTGGATCAAGCACCTTGCTGCCCCTTCACTCCATGTAGTGTAGAGAGGCGCTGATCCTGGTTAAGGACAGTGTTAGGTTTGTGCACCCAGCACCCACAGCAGCTTATAGCGGACTCTGCTATCAGCACCCATACAACCGGCAACCACTGAAAAGCATCTTCTAGGGTTTTCTATATTTAACTCAATCTCACTAGTATTGGGAGAGGTGAGGATCCAAGTAAGGGACAGTGTTGGGTCTGTACACCCAGCAACCGCTGCAAAGCACCTTATAGGGGGTCAGTACTACCTGCACTCACTGCAAAGCATCTTATATATGTATGGTGGTCTCTGTACACAGGCCCTCGGTGGGTTATCTGAACATGTACAGTATGCTGGTTCCTCTCCCCATTTTTTTCTAAATGGCCCCTGGCTGGCAATCTTAACATGTATGCGGGTTCCTCACACTATGTAACAAGGCCTTTGATGGACAATCTTAACATGTATGCTGGTTCCCCACCCTCTGTAACAAGGCCTATGATGTGCAATCTTAACATGTATGCTGGTTCCTCACCCCCTGTAACAAGGCCCTTGATGGGCAATCTTAACATGTATGCTGGTTACTCACCCTATGTAAACAGGCCCTTGGAGGTCTATCTTGACATGTATGCTGGGTTCCTCATCCTATGTAACAAGGGCTATGATGGTCAACCTTAACATGTATGCTGGTTCCTCACCCTATGTAACAAGGCCCTTGATGGGCAATCTTAACATGTATGCTGGTTCCTCACCCTATGTAACAAGACCTATGATGGCAAATCTTAACATGTATGCTGGTTCCTCACCCTATGTAACAAGGCCTATGATGGCAAATCTTAACATGTATGCTGGTTCCTCATCCTATGTAACAAGGCCTATGATGGGCAATCTTAACATGTATGCTGGTTCCTCACCCTCTGTAACAAGGCCCTTGATGGGCAATCTTATCATGTATGCTGGTTCCTCACCCTCTGTAACAAGGCCCTTGATGGGAAATCTTAACATGTATGCTGGTTCCTCACACTATGTAACAAGGCCTATGATGGGCAATCTTAACATATATGCTGGTTCCCCACCCTATGTAACAAGGCCTATGATGGGCAATCTTAAAATGTATGCTGGTTTCCCACCCTATGTAACAAGGCCTATGATGGGCAATCTTATCATGTATGCTGGTTCCTTACCCCCTGTAACAAGACCCTTGATGGGAAATCTTAACATGCATGCTGGTTCCTCACACTATGTAACAAGGCCTATGATGGTCAATCTTAACATGTATGCTGGTTCTTCACCCCCTGTAACAAGGCCCTTGATGGGCAATCTTATCATGTATGCTGGTTCCCCACCCTCTGTAACAAGGCCCTTGATGAGAAATCTTAACAAGTATGCTGGTTCCCCACCCCCTGTAACAAGGCCCTTGATGGGCAATCTTAACATGTATGCTGGTTTCTCACCCTATGTAAACAGGCCCTTGGCGGGCAATCTTAAAATGTATGGTGTGCTGCTGGACTATTCTTGGCGCTCCCATAAAAGTGAATAGAGCGGCAGTCTCGCATACTGCTGTGGTGGTGGGCACAGGGAAACCTTTAGGATGCTGTGGGATGCAGGAACCCCTTTAAGCACCAGAAGTCAACACAATAACTTCATTAATATTGTTAATCTTGACATGTATGCTGGGTTCCTCACCCTATGTAACAAGGGCTATGATGGCCAATCTTAACATGTATGCTGGTTCCTCACACCATGTAACAAGGCCTATGATGGGCAATCTTAACATGTATGCTGGTTCCTCACCCTATGTAACAAGACCTATGATGGCAAATCTTAACATGTATGCTGGTTCCTCATCCTATGTAAAAAGGCCTATGATGGGCAATCTTAACATGTATGCTGGTTCCTCACCCTATGTAAAAAGGCCTATGATGGGCAATCTTAACATGTATGCTGGTTCCTCACCCCCTGTAATAAGGCCCTTGATGGGCAATCTTAACATGTATGGTGGTTCCTCACCCCCTTTAACAAGGCCCTTGATGGGCAATCTTAACATGTATGCTGGTTTCTCACCCTATGTAAACAGGCCCTTGGCGGGCAATCTTAAAATGTATGGTGTGCTGCTGGACTATTCTTGGCGCTCCCATAAAAGTGAATAGAGCGGCAGTCTCGCATGCTGCTGTGGTGGTGGGCACAGGGAAACCTTTAGGATGCTGTGGGATGCAGGAACCCCTTTAAGCACCAGAACTCAACACAATAACTTCATTAATATTGTTAAATGATTGAGGTCTAATGCTGGCCACACACAGTCAGACTCTGATCTGTCACATCATCCAATTGTACCTACAGCAGCGTGCTCTGCGAATGTATTGATTTGATTGTCATTGAATTGATGATGTTTCTGTGTGTGTGGCCAAAGACCAGACATAGTTAGCAGCAGCCAATCCAGGCAGAGCGGGTGAAGTGGCCAAAGTTACCAATGGTGATGTAGGGTTTGACCATACCAGTGCTGTGATCAGAGCCATCATCTCCTCCTCGCTCTTCTCTTTCAGGCACTCCACCAGCGTGCTCACATCGCAGCCCGACGCGTTCACCAAAATCTGCAATAAAAAAACAGAATCAGATCACAAGCGATACTAAGAGATGCCATAGAGGGGATCTAATCAATCTGTAAAAATAAAATTAAGGTAAAGCCTTAGTGGGATCCCTATGTACATGGCAGGCTTTTGTTACAGGGGGAGCTTGAAGGTTGTGTGTCCTTTTTTAACCTTAATTACAATGTACTGTAACTACTAATGTAACAATGTAACCAACCGTAATGTAACCGTTTCATTATATAACTAGCGATGAGCCGAACAGACCCCTATTCAGTTTAGCCAAATTATCCAGGGTTTGAGTACAACCAAATCTGGCTCTTATAGACTATAGGGGGGAAACCCTGGTGTGTACCCCAAAATCAATGCTAAATGCTTCAAAATTGCACAGCAACACCCCACAAAGGTTAGGAAGATCTTCAGATAGTTTTTAATGAGCTCTTCTATTACGTTAATTATCCAGTCACCACTTACCCCCCCACCCCCCAGTTCAGCCAGGGGGCCACAGCAGCCATCACATTTCCCACAAAAGTTTGAGGGTGAAAGTGCATAGGTAGCCATAGGTACCAGGGCTTCCCCAGTTTTGTGATGCAGTGACCGCAGTGGCACCAGCGATTATTGTACTGTGATTATTGTACTGCTCTTTAATTGCAGTCTTATTTTATTGTTGAAAAGTACATATATTTTTACAGGCCATTGCTTAGATTGAGCAGCCTTAAGTCAAGCCCCTCATTCCCATTATGGGTCGTCATGGGGAGGGGGCGCTGCCTTCTGCTAAAGAAGAGGTACCGCATGGTACATCACCTATATGAGACAGCAGCAGCATCATAGGATGGGTGAGGAGGGGGCAGACATTTTCCTTTCCGCACAGAAACATATTTTGCCTGGAAACGTCCCCGTTCTCCTGTTTTCATAGCATTTGCTTTGTTTTGTTGCTTGTTTGTAATAGTCTTTGTATCGTATGTTTTATTCTGGCTGTAATTAGAAACATAGAAGGTAACGGCCGAAGGAGACCATACGCTCCATCTAGTCGGCCCTTATGTGTTTATTGTATGTTCTCTTTATCTTAGGATAGATGTGTGCTTATCCCAGGCATTTCTAAATTCAGTGACTGACGATTTTTCAACTACCTCTGCTGGAAGTTTGTTCCCAGAATCTACTACTCTTTCTGTAACATATTATTTTCTAACATTGCTCCTGATCTTCCGTCCGACCAACTTCAGGTTGGGCCCCTTGTTTTATCATTAAGTTTCTTCTTAAACCGGACCAACAGCCTGGCACAGTTAGAAAAGAAAGGTAGCAGCCATTTTGGAGCTTCCTCTCCCAGCTGACATAACTGACAATGCACAGTAACAGAAAGCCCAAGCATGACTTCCTGTTTGCAGGTGGCCTGCAAGCCCATGAGTGGCCATCTTGTTTTCAGAATTTACCCCAGAAACCGTTAGAAAAAGGTAAATTATTTTTTACGTGCAGCAATTTAAATTGCCCTGGAGAAGGATACATATGAACAGTTTGTTGTGTATGTCTGATTTAATCCATATTTGACTGTTGGTCTGTTTTAAAAACACTTCCCTCCTGAACCTTATTCCCTCCTGTCACATCCATCATGTCCCCCCTCTCCCTTCTTTCCTCCAGACTGTACAAATTAAGTTCTTTAAGTCTCTCCTGATAAGTTTTAAGTTTAAGTCCTTCCACCATTTTTGTTGCCGGCCTTTGGACCCGTTCTATTTGAATAATGTCTTTTTGCAGGTAAGGTCTCCAGAACTGCACACAGTATTCTAGCTGTGGCCTCATCAGGGCTCTATACAGCGGCATCACAACCTCCCTTTTCCTACTGGTGATGCCTCGGGCTATGCAGCCGAGCATCCTGCTTGCTTTTGCCACTGCCAGGCTACACTGTCCACTCATCTTGCAGCTATCAGTAATCAATACCCCTAAATCTCTTTCCTCCGAGGTCCGGGCTAACACAGTGCTGCCCATACGGTGCTCAGAGCAGGGATTCCTTCTACCCAAGTGCAGGATTTTACATTTTGGAGACATTAAACTCTGGTTTCCACAGTTTTGACCATCTATCCAGTAAAGCTAAATAATTTTTCATGTTGCAGATGCCTCTAGGAGTGTCCACCCTGTTACTAACCTTTGTATCCTCAGCAAACAGGCAAACTGCACTTGCCAAGCCATCTTCTATGTCACTTGACAGAACCTTGTAACTCGCCTTTGTTCAGATTGCACGCCTTTAACAACAACTCTCTGATACCGATACTTCAGCCAACTGGAAATCCACTGAACTATCCTACCTTCAATAACTTATCTATGAGCTCTCAAGTCTTTAACACTTTGTAATGATAGAGTGTGCAGCACTGTGGATGAAGATGCATATATATATATATATATATATATATATATATATATATATATATATTATTGTATAATAATAAAAGCCGCTCCCCTGGCTTCTGATTGGTCTGGTCTGCACTCACCTGCTGGAAGGGGGCGACTTCCTCAGCTGTATGGGCCATTAATCCAGGGAAAAGGGCCACCCCGCTCTCGGCGGCTGCTCGGTGGAAAAGGCCTTTGGCCAGCGGAGACAAAACCTGCGTGTTGGGGGTAAAAATAGAGAGGTTAGAGGCGACCGGACTCATTCTCATATTGCTGTAGGTTTATCAGAGTCAGGGGAGAGGTGGCCATGTTATGCCAAATTGCCCCACAAACACCCCCAATGCAATAAACATTCTTCCCAGTAGAGGGGGCCAGTAAAGTGGTCCATATCTGCTGGGGGCAGGAGGAGCCGAGAGGAAATAGTGGTGCATCGTTGAATATGCTTATGCTTATATACTGAATATGAAGCTGATTATTGGGGCAGTTGTGGCCTAGTGGTAATAAAGTGATCTTGTGACGGAGGGTTGCAGCATCGATGCATGGCTGGAGCATGGTTGAAGTGCTCTTGAGGGGAGATTTTCTTTGCTCTTCTGTTAGTGAATTTTATCTGTTAAGTGCAATTTTGGGAAATCCTCAATAGGTAGACTATGAAAGTCAATGGCAGTTTCCTCTCCTAAAAAATTAGTGGCTTTGGCAAAGAAAATTTCCCCTCAAGGAACCATTTTGTGGGCAGTGGAAAGTGGAACAGAGCTACAGTAGTAGTGGAGGTTTTTGGAAGTATGTCAGATACGCCCTGCAGTTGCAATACATCACCACTTGATGGTACTGTTGGATCAGAAACAAGATATAACTCTAAATGGTTCTTTACAGTTAACTTAAAGTGATTGGCAAGTCAAAAGTTAAAAAATAAATAGCAGTTGCTTACCTTACATTAAGTCCCTTCGGCGCTCTCCTCCTTCCTGCTATGTCAGTCTACTTCCTCATTCAGCTTTCAGTCTCTACACCTCTGACCTGGTCCTTCAATCACCCTTCAGTGGAACAAGAATGGAAATACCCCCCACTCCCTGCTCAGATGTCCTGATTGGCTGTCTCTCTCTGCAGCTATGAATCCCCACCCTCCTCTCTGGTCACATTATGTGGCTGGCAGGCTGGAGACGCTCTTAGCCTGCAGCCTCTCTCGACCCCTTTTCTGGTCACACTAGGTGCTAGCAGTAATAACTAGAGGCACAACAATGCACTTATTTTTTTACTATGATATATGTAAAGCACACAGTGTGCTTACATCACATATCTGTTGCCACACCCACTGTTTCTGCTCATTTTTTCTCTCTGCTCATTTGTCTCCAATGCTCTAATACATTTAGAAATAACTACATTGTCTTTTTGAAAATGGAGTGAAGTTTGGGACTGAGCAACGTATAGTCTAAGACAATGGGACAACAATCGGGTGCTTGCCTTTAGTATAACTTTAATAAGTCCAGAAAGAGACAGGATATACCTAGATACATACCCCTCGATTCAAAGAGCAAAAGTTAATTGATTTCGTATCGAGAATCGTAAGTTTGGGTGGGTGTTAGTCATTTTTTCCTGTTTTTTTGGCCATTTCCGACTCGCACGAGCCTACGTACGAATGCGTATATGCTCTTACGATCAGCGGAAGTTCGTTCCTAAATTTTAGGATCAAAACGTAAAACTTAGGATCAAATCCTAAAACTTACGATCAAAACGTAAAACTTAGGTTAATTGGATGTGTTTAGGTGTGATTCAGAGAAACCTCTAAACGCATTTTAAAAGAAAGCCACAGCCGACACCTTTTAGCAGCCGGATTGCTGTTCGTGAACAGGTTTTTTGGCTAAGTGGAGGAGTCTGCGCGTCTTGTGCTCCAATGAACTGCATGTATCAGCATGGCCGAGGCCATAAATTGTATGGCAATGCATACCTGATTCATGTATGCCTTATAAAAGCATTTTAATGTGGACCTTAATTAGTCCTTTGCATGTAAACCTTTATTTTGCAATATATTTGCGTTAATTAAAGAAACTTATGTCCTTTGTTATTTATTTTAAAATTGAGGTACTAGAATAATATTTTTAGATTGCATTTATTGGTGTAGTTGTTTACCTTTGCTTTGTTTAATTATTTAAGCACATCTTTGGTCAGATGCATCACACTTACTGAGGAGAGGAGAGCGGGATAAAGTGCAGGATGTGGGTTACTGCTGTATTTTGCACAGACACAGCAGAGCTGGGGGCATGGAAAGGTCAGAAATCAAAGAATCCAGAGCAACACAGTCACAAGGCCCTTTCTGTTTGCAGGCTGCCCGATAATACCTGAGCCGCCATCTTGGCTGTTTCTAGGCTCATAACATGCAGAAGTTGCTGGGTGTTTTTTAAGATTTGTGAGCAATCTGTATGTAGAGGGTGTGGGTAACCACACTAAAAATTTAAAGTTGTACCATTTGAAGCATAAATATTAAAATTAAATCCACAAGTAAAAAATGCAAGTTAACTAAAAATTAAACAAAGTAAGATTTACTTATGCAAATGCATTCATTAATGGTTGGTTACTACAAAATGAATGAAATAAAGAAAAATAAAAGACCAAATATTTAGAATGCACTTTAATGAGGTAAGTTTGTAGTGCGGAGCCGCAAGATCAGAAGGATTTACGTCCAGACAAAAAAGGAAAAAGGGCAAAACCAATGTTGCAACCTGAGAAATGAAACGGAAAATTCAGGATGGAAACTGACATAGGTCTGATTCCCGAACTGCCATACGAACGGACGTATATTTTAGGATAGAAACGTATTTGCTTATTGAATCACTCGCAAGTTCATACGAACGCACGAGCGTTCGGGAAAAATAGGATGATCGTGACCCAAATCCAAGCTGTTACATGTTTCTTTGAATCAACCCAATTGTGTAGACCAACAGAAGGTATATAGGGAGCCCCCTTAGGTATTTATTATATGATAATCTATTAACTGAGCTTGGACTAACCTCTCTCATATCTAGGGCGCACCTGACTACCTGCTCCCTCGATCCTATTCCATCCCACCTTATTCCTCAACTGTCTCCATCCCTCACTCCAGCCTTAACCACCATATTCAACCTTTCTCTCTCCACTGGCACCTTTCCTTCTTCCTACAAACATGCAGTTATTACTCCGATAATCAAGAAACCCTCTCTCGACCCCTCTGCCTTCTCCACCTACCGCCCTATCTCACTACTCCCTTTCTCCTCCAAACTTCTTGAACAACATGTCCACTCAGAACTGTCACAATACTTATCCACTAACAACTTATTTGACCCCTTACAATCAGGATTCCGCCGTAACCACTCCACTGAAACTGCCCTCACCAATGATCTGCTCACTGCCAAAAGCAAAGGTCACTACTCCATCCTCATCCTTCTTGACCTCTCCTCAGCCTTTGATACTGTCGACCACTCTCTGCTTCTTGATATTCTCTCCTTTCTTGGGGTTCAAGGTCTTGCACTCTCTTGGCTCACCTCTTACCTCTCAGATAGATCATTCAGTGTATTCTATTCTAACACGGTCTTATCCTCACGTTCCCTTTCTGTTGGTGTGCCACAAGGTTCTGTCCTAGGCCCCCTACTTTTCTCAGTCTACACCCATGGCCTTGGCAAACTTATAACTTCACTAGGCTTCCAATACCACTTCTATGCGGATGACACTCAGATATATCTCTCTGGCCCCAATCTCTCCTCTCTCCTATCTCGCCTCCCCAACTGCCTTGCAGCTATTTCTTCAAAGCTCTCTCCAAGCAGGCCCCTCCCTACATCTCATCTCTAATCCAACAGTATCAACCTAGACGCAGCCTCCGCTCTTCTGCCGACCTTCTCCTGTCCTCCACCCTGGTCACCTCCTCTCACGCCCGCCTCCAGGACTTCTCACGTGCAACTTCAATCTTCTGGAATGCCCTCCCGCACCCAATCTGCCACTCTACAACCCTCAAAACCTTCAAATGCCCTTAAAACTCACTTATTCAGACAAGCATATAATCTGGCCTAACCAATCTTCTGCACATGCCACAAAGCTCAATACTGACTGTTTGTGATCCTTCCCCCTCGTCTTCACCCCTCTTCCTTTAGACTGTAAGCTAGCAAGGGCAGGGCTCTCTCCTATTGTATCTTGTACTCAGAATATCCATTGTCAACTCTGTAAAACTGCATTTGAAATAGTATATGTACCGTATGTTTCTACCCTGTCTGTAATTACTACTTTGTAAAGTGCTACGGAAGATGATGGCGCTATATAAATAAACAATAATAATAATAAAAAGGGAGGTCAGGGGTAGATAAGAGGAGAAGCAGAGACCCAAGATGATTATTATTGTAGTAACCGGGAGTGAGGAAGGACGGTACAAGCTTGGTCAAGGAATGGAGATAGAGCAGAGGAGTCCAACTACTACTTCAAGACCATAGGAAAAGGTGAGCCTTTCAGCCCAAAGTATTGCTGGAGGAAGCCAAGACCCATGGGGACCAGAAAGTACTGCACCGCCTGCAACAGTCAATATATCTATTGCTGCACCAAAGAAACTGCTATTGGATTACTAAACAGATTGTGACTCTATGACCTGCTATGAGACTAAAGTGTACTTGAAGTCCTGCCTTTTTTATAACTCGGTCCTATTGGAGTTGCTGTCAGCAACCTCATTAGGGAAGTCCCCGAAGCACAGAACAAAGAATCCACTCCCCCCAAGGTAAACGTGTGCTACAACTGACTATTAGTGATTGGTCATGCCCACTAACCTGAAACATGGTGGCCCATCCATAATATGAACCAGCCCAGAGAGTGACCACAGAAAAGTGGATAAAAACAGCATCTGGCTGAAAGACACTAACATTGAATGTAGATTGTTGTTGGGAGCTTGTTTCCTTACTACACTCTAGCAGAGCCCTCTATTCAGGCTTCTTATTTGTTGGGCCATTCACATGTAACTGGTACAGGGGCCAAGGGCGGCCATCAGGGAAGGACAGCCATGACACCAGTATGGAGCAGAAGGGCCTGGCCATGAGGGGGCGGTGGGGTCCGAACCCTGACCAGGCAGCCCTGTCTTATACCCTACTGGCTGCCACACTATCAATGCGGATTATGAATTAGGCCACCTGTAATGTTATGGTTGGGCCCCTAGTTTGAACTGAGCCACAAAGGCTACCAGCAGATGGCTGGGACCCAAGTCTGAACATCAGTTTCCTGTATAGACTGAATACGGAGGAGAGACTGCTTATCTTGGGGCTAGGGGCCCGGTTCACACTCAGGGCCCCCACACCAAATAGAGGTTTCGAAAATGCCATATGGTGGCCCTGCAGGGGCCAGAAGATAACCGAGGATTAGAGAGCTGTCAGGAATGTAAGAAACATAATTTGTGTCAGTTAGTAGTTAATATCAGGACTTACCAGTGCGGCGACGCTAACCCCTCCAGCGGAAACTCCGGCTATGGTGACAGAGTTGGGGTCACCACCGAAAGCCTTGATGTTCTCTTGGACCCAACGCAACGCCGCCACCTGATCTAGAAAGCCATAATTCCCCGGCAAGCGCTCATCACCGGTGCTGAGAGATGAGATTACAAAGGTCTCATGACATCACAGAAAAAAAATGCAGCTCTACAGAATATGCCACACCCAGAATGATGGATGCCACACCCAGAATGATGGATGCCACACCCAGAATGATGGATGCCACACCCAGAATGATGGATGCCACACCCAAAATGATGGATGCCACAATCCAATCAGAATGATAAATGGGACAAAGTGGTGTTACTAAATGTCACCAGGCCCTGGTGCAAACAATAAATTCATGGCCCATATATACATTGTAATTGGAGATGAGCAATTAGAGATGAGAGCTCCCGCTACAGGGAGGGGCTTTTATACCAGCCCGCATCCGGCTTCCACTGATCAATCTGGCTATTGGTGATGGATCGAAGGTAAATAGGGGGAGAAAAAAATAATAAAATATTTTATTGTATATGTGTGTGTTTTATTTTTACATTTAATCCTTGAGACCCCTATACAAGTTCACAGGGCAGAAGGGGCTGGCAAGTTACCTGCCAGCAAGTGGGTGTATTACCATAACCCCCACCCCATTACCTGCATCCCCAAAACCCAGGGGATGCAGAAGACTCCACGACCCATATGAGCTGTGCGGGCTGGCAGCCTTGTCAGGGGCCAGCCCCTTAGCCACTGCACCCCGGTCTAGCAGCCCCCATAGCTGGTGCCCTTTTTGCTTGGATTGTTAAGGCTTTAGCCCTTAAAAATGATTTTTTTTTTTAAAAGGCATGAGGTTCCTCTCTCCCGGAGAGGGTATTAATATTTAAGGGTCCCCCTACCCAAGCAAAACCAGCCCGTGCACATCTATGGGGTCCGGTAGACCAGGGTGTGGAGATCGAGGAGCCTGCCTCCAGCCCTGAAAGCTACTAGTCCGCACAGCATATATGGGCCGCAGGCTCTTCTGCACCCCCTGGGTTTTGGGGATGCATGTCATTTGGTGGGGGGGGGGTATGACATGACACCTGCTTGCTGGCAGGTGACTCAGCAAAACCTCCCACCCTGTGAACTGGCTTGATCCATCGCCAATTGTTGCTGGTGTCCCACGCCATCTGCAGCTGCTTTTGACAGCCGGGCTGGAATGATCTGTTAAAGCGGGGTATGGGGCTGAGCTGCCCCACCCCTGGCTTCCGCCGATCCCTCTGCCTGCTGCATGGATTTAGATGTCAGAAGCCAGAGGCCTTTTGCACCGGCAGAGTGGGCTGGTGCCAGCTCATTTGGGGTATAAAAGCAGGTCAGAGAATCTGCGTTCTGACCCGCTAAGACACCGGCTGGCACCGGGGAATGAGAACACTGGCCGGCGCTGAAACAGAGAAAAGGTAAACTTATTTTTTATTGTTTTGAGTCAGTTCGATTTGGATAAAACCAAATTACTTGGGGAATTTCGGAGGATCACCCCAAACTAACTTTCAAAAAGTTCTAAAATCTCTAATTTTTTCTAAACTTTGGATACAACTAGACAACTAAAAACAGAAACTGCAGAGACAAATGATTTATCTTTTTCTGAATATCCTCTCCTCTCTACTATCTCGTCTCCCCAACTGCCTCTCAGCTATTTCTTCATTCATGTCATCTCGCTACCTCAAGCTAAACATGGACAACTGGTCATTTTCCCACCCTCTAACTCCCCTCCCCTCTCTAACACGTCTATTTCTGTCAACAACTACACAATAACAGCAACTCCCCAAGCTCGGTGCCTGGGAGTCATTCTGGACTCCCTGGCCACCTCCTGTTGCCTCCAACTTAAAAACATCTCCCGCATCCGTCCTTTCCTCTCACCTGACACCACTAAAATGCTAGTGCATGCCCTGGTCATATCCCGTCTGGATTACTGCAACATCCTTCTTTGTGGCCTACCAACTAACAGACTGGCACCCCTCCAATCTATCCTGAACTCTGCTGCTCGCCTCATCCATCTCTCCTCTCACTCCTCCAGTTCTGCGCCTCTCTGCCAATCCCTACACTGGCTGCCAGTCCCACAGCGAATCCTGTTCAAAACTCTAACTCTCGCATACAAGGCTCTCTCCAACCAGGCCCCTCCCTACATCTCATCTCTAATCCAACAGTATCAACCTAGACGCAGCCTCCGCTCTTCTGCCGACCTTCTCCTGTCCTCCACGTCACCTCCTCTCACGCCCGCCTCCAGGACTTCTCACGTGCAACTTCAATCTTCTGGAATGCCCTCCCACACCCAATCCGCCACTCCACAACCCTCAAAACCTTCAAAGGCGCCCTTAAAACACACTTATTCAGACAAGCATATAATCTGGCCTAACCAATCTTCTAAAGAGCACATGCCACAAAGCTCAATACTCACTGTTTGTGATCCCTCCCCCTCGTCTTCACCCCTCTTCCTTTAGACTGTAAGCTCGCAAGGGCAGGGCTCTCTCCCCTACTGTATCTTGTACTCACAATATCCATTGTCAACTCTGTAAAACTGCATTTGAAATGGTATATGTATCGTATGTTTCTACCCTGTCTGTAATTACTACTTTGTAAAGCGCTACGGAAGATGATGGCGCTATATAAATAAACAATAATAATAATAATAATAATAATATGATGCCATGAGTGGAGGAGCCACAATGGTTTCACACCTGCGCCCCCTATAGTCACGCCTCTGATGCCAAACCCCCGCCAAGACACCACACCTCTTCCTGCTCCTTTGCTATGGGAGTCACCATATTGGATCCTCTGATTCCATCACTCAGCGTCTGATCAGGGAGAGCAGCTGATAGTAGGGCACAGACAGTGAATAGCTCTTCCTGTGATGATGTGTGACCCCACCAGGGTAATACCCCTTCTCTTCTGACCACCTAGCCACCATATTGTGCTGTGAGCAAGTGATAATGCACAGAAAAATCCAGCAGTAATAACACAGGGATTAGAAAGCGCCATCCCTTTAAGGAGGGCAGCCCACATGACTGGCCTGTGTTCCTGTCCGGAGGCAGACCAGCCATGTGGAAGTGGTCACTGGGGGAAGTGACCTCAAGGGGGAGGGGGAGTATAAAGGGGGACATCCGTCCCCTTCTCCTTCCTCTTTGACCCCGGCGTGGATGGACGAGCAGTCGGATCGACACTCGTCCACCCGATCAAGCTAAGGACATGGAGGCCCTATTCGCTGCGCTGCGCAGGGAGGCTGGACGGCGAGGCGAGGACTGGGTGAGGAGCTTAATCCCTTCCCAGTCCAACTCGCCGCCACCTCCATCCAGACCACGGAGAGCCCGCCGGGCTGTTGCCAGTGACGGTGACGCTGCCCCTGCTCCCCCTCCCCTCCCTCCTCCTCCCTCTGCGGCGCGGCCCTTACCTCGTGGCTCCGGACGCAGAAGCTCCAGGGTCCCCGCTAGCGCTGGGTGGGGAGAGGAGGAAGTTGCCCAGCCGCCTTCCCCGCCGGGTCCATCTCCTGCTGTTGTTCCGCAGTCCGAGCTTGGGCCGCAAGCAGATTGCCTCCTCCGGCTTCTCCCTCGCTGTGCAGGGAGAGGCCACCGCGCAGGGGCTGCTGGCTCCGCCCCCTTCTCATGGTCCAGTACGGCCCGAGCGTCGGAGCTCGGGCCGCAAGAGGCCAGCTTCCTTCTGCCTCTCCCTCGCTGGGCAGGGAGAGGCTGATGCAACGGGGTGACAGCTCCACCCCCGCCCTCGCGTCATCAAGCTTCGCGGCCGGAGCATAGGAACTCGGGTCGCATGAGAGCCGCCTCTCCCCGCCGTCTCCAAGCACAGGGAGCGCCGGCAGTGTAAGTAACCTCCCCCCCCACGGCAGCGGGGGGAGGACAATGCCGGGTCCGCCAATGTGCTTGCCGCCCCTCCCCGCGTACAAGCCGGCAAAGGGGGCCCCTCCTCCCTTCTTCGTTTCTTGCTGGGTCCCTCCATGGGGGTTAAGGCTCCGCTCTTGCCAGAACGGAGTGCGGTTCTGGTAGTGGGGCGCAGGCCCCCAAGCAGCACACTACACCCCCCCTCCACACATGCAATTGATTCCCCCCGCGCCAACCCCTCCTCCCATGGCGCAGTCCCCCTGGCGGGAGCGTCAAGTTGAAGCAACATGGGAGTTGCGGGCGTGGTGATTTATATTTGATGACCCTGTGATGCTGACTCTATGTGCCATTCTTTATTCTTGAATATTCAGGTTTGCTGGTGTCATTTAGCATAACACGTGCACTTTGAGTATATCTTTATTGTTTTCATTCACTTATAACTGTTTGAACTGGGCGAGTCTGCCAATATATTTTCTGCGGAATTTAGTTTTTTATTCATTTTCACATATGAGGTATTGTTGTTAAGAGTTGATATTTATTAGAGGTTGTACACTTTGAGGGTTTACACATATAATTTTTATGCTGGCATAAAATAACTGTTATAATAGGATCTAATAAGCGCACATAGGGTCTTTTGATGCATTGTTCCCCTTAGGGGTTTTTTTCATTAATATTATTGTGACCATGGGGTCATCCATGTGATTTTAATTGTCCAGTGTGTTTTTGTGTATTTTAATAGTATCTCCTTTTTCATAATAAATAATTTTGTATCCATATTGATATTGGTGCTCCTTTTTGAAGAAAGGTGTGTAATTGGACACGTCCACTTCAGTCTTGGGTTTTAGGATTCCATGCGCAGCGCCTCCCAGGGTGCGCTCGCTTAAGAATCTGAAATCGGCTCGGGAGCAGCCTGAGGTGCTAAGGGAAAAGTTGGGGAAGGAAGTTTCCTTGGGGCAGATGGAGGGGCCATTCAGCGACCCCCCTCTGGAGGATCTGGTGGTGTGCCCATTGGGGGTTGTGCCCAAGAAGGAGCGGGGCAAATTTCGTATCATACACCACCTGTCTTTCCCGAGGGGTGGGTCGGTGAATGGCGGTATAGACAAAGAGCTGTCATCGGTGCCTTATACGTCGTTTGACTTCGCTTTGGATATGGTAAGGGAGGCAGGGCCCGGGGCATTGATGGCTAAAACCGATATCGAATCCGCATTTCGGCTGCCTCCAGTGCATCCGGATAGCTTGTATCTTTTGGGGTGTTTTTTCAAGGGGGGGTATTTCGTGGATCGGTGTCTCCCGATGGGGTGCTCAATTTCGTGCCCCTACTTTGAAGCCTTTAGCTCGTTCTTGGAGTGGGTGGTGAAGGAAAGAGCAGGCATGGGGTCCGTCACCCACTACTTAGACGATTTTTTGTGCGTAGGGCCGGCGGGCACTAGAGTATGCGATTTGTTGTTGGCAACCATGCTAAACGTGTTTGGGGCTTTTAGCATGCCGGTTGCGCACAAGACAGAAGGTCCTGCAACCGTGATAGAATTCCTGGGGATCGAGATTGATACGGGGAAAAGGGTATGTAGGCTTCCGAGGGATAAAATTGAGGATTTGGTTGGGGGGTTGGAGGGGGCCCTGGGGGTGAAAAAGGTCACGTTAGTGCAGCTTCAGTCGGTGCTCGGGAAGTTGAACTTCGCGTGTCGGGTTTTGCCTATGGGTCGGGTGTTTACCAGGCGTCTATCACTAGCGGCGGCGGGGGTTCGGGAGCCACATCATTTCATCAGTTTGACGGCGGCAATGAAGGAGGACATCAGGATGTGGATCACTTTCCTGGAGTCCTTTGACGGGCTGGCTTACTGGCTGGAACCGGTGAGGGTGAATGAGGAGCTTGAGCTCTTCACCGATGTGGCGGGCTCGGTCGGTTTTGGGGCCTACTTGGGGGGGAGATGGTGTACGGGCCCCTGGCGAGGGCGATGGAGGGAGTCGGCTCTAGTGAGGAATTTAGCCTTTCTAGAATTGTTCCCACTGGTGGTGGCGGTGACCCTATGTGGAGAGGTGCTGAGGAGCAAGGCGGTGTGTTTTCGGTCAGACAATATGTCGGTGGTTGCGGCGGTTAACACACAGACTTCGTCTTCTTTACCGGTCGTGGTGCTGCTCCGGCAGCTGGTGTTGGGTTGTCTGCAGTACAACGTGTGGTGCAGAGCGGCGCATGTGCCCGGGGTGGAGAACGGGATAGCTGACGCTCTTTCTCGTTCACAGTGGGAGCACTTCAGGAAATTGGCACCCGAGGCGAGGGAGGTCGGCGAGTCATGCCCCAGTTGGCTGCTGGAGATTCTGTAAGACGCCTTTTTAGCTTAATTCAAAAGTCGGTGGCACCGTCTACTTGGGGGTCGTATGTAAAGACATGGCAGCAGTGGTGGGCCTTAGTGGAGGAGTTTGGGGTGCCGGCAACGGAGGACAATAGGCAAGGGTTGTTACTTAGGTATCTGAGGGAGTTGTTGGCAGGGGGCGAGACCCCGGCTTCAGTTGATAAAAAGATGTCGGCTTTGGCGTTCTTGTGCCGACTGGAGGGTTGGGCGGATATGACGAAAATGTTTTGGGCACGCCAGGCTCTGAAGGGTTGGCGGAAAGAGCATAGGACGGCGGATAGCAGGCGGCCAGTCTTGTGGAGTTTGTTGGGGGGGTTAATCAGTGTTTTGCCCCGGGTTTGCATGTCAGGTTTTGAGGTACGTTTGTTTAGGGCGGCATTTTCGCTGGCATTTTTAGGAGCCCTGAGTGTGGGGGAGCTGGTGAGCCCTAACAAGCGGGTACCTGGGGGATTGTGTTTTGATGATGCTGTGTCAAATGAGGGGGTGGTGATACGCATAAGAAGGTCAAAGACGGATCAAAGGGGACAGGGGGTCAGTGTCTTTTTGGGTAGGTTGCGGCACAGTACATCATGCCCGGCTTCCGCCATTGAGGAGTTCCTGGAGGTTAGGCCGCGTGGAAATGGTCCGCTGCTCATGCACGAGGATGGTTCCTTCCTATCGCGGTTCCAGTTTTTGGCAGTCTTTAGAAAGTGTCTGAGGGAATTGGGGCTTGCAAGCGGCGAGTACGGTGCCCATTCATTTTTAATAGGGGCCGCGAGGCGGTGAGGTTGGGGCTTCCAGATGATATAGTAAAGAGGCTGGGGAGGTGGGAATCGGCGCGGTTTCGGCGGTACATTCCGCCGGACAGGATTGACCGGTTGTACAGGGGAATGTGTGGATCGGTCGATAACATCTTCCTACCTCCCTCCCCTTCCCTTTCCTTATTTTTTATTTTAGAATCGGCGTGCTCCGCGTGCTAGGTCGTGATCGTCGGGCATTCATATATTTACTGGTCGGCTCGGAGAGCAGTGGTTCGGAGGAACGGAATGCAGCATATGGCACGGCATACCGGAAGACCGTGCTCGGTTGAGCTGGGCCGGTGTGAGAGGCCTGTGCTAGGAGGACATGCGGGAGCACATTATGCATGTGGCGGCGAGGAAGGGGCCACCGGGGGTTTTGGTCATTCATGCAGGGGGGAATGATTTAGGGAAGGTGTCGATGCGGCACCTGATCAAGTCCATAACACGGGACTTGTTGTTTTTTCTGGGAGTATTTTCGGGGGTGGTGTTGGTGTGGTCTCAAATTGTTCCCCGTTTTGCTTGGCAACACGCTAGAGACTTGTTGGCCTTCGAGAAGGTTCGGGTCAAGGTCAATAAGGCGATAGCGAGGTTTGTGAGGCTGAACGGGGGTTTGAGCGTGTGCCACATCGAGGTAGAGGGGATGAGGGGGTTCTATCGATCCAATGGGGTCCACTTGAATGACATGGGAAACGACTTGTTTAACATGTCATTGAAGGAGCGGATCGAAATGGCGGTGGAGTTGTGGCGGGCCAGGCAGCGCTAAGGTTTCAGCGCTGCTTGGCTTTGGGGGGTCTCCTCTTGGGTTTCGGGTCTGAGGTAGCATTTCCATGGGTAGGGTATGCGGCTGTTTCTGTGGAAACCGGCCAGGACGATTGTGGTGGTTCAAGTAGGGAAGGGGATTTTTTGGCCACTGGCGGTTAGCCCGATTAAAGTCCCTGGCCTAGGAGGGATGCGGCCGAGTTTATGTTGGCTTCCGCTTGGTGGGGGGTCGGGATGGTAATTTTGTTCCCTCCCCTTCCCTTCATTCTTTGGGAACCTAGGCTTCTCAGACCCGGAACAATAGGGGGGACTCTTTTTCTGCTTGCACATTTTGTTATATATGTTGGGCTGTGGCCGATTAAATTTAATCTTTCCAACGACATGGTGGTCCAGACTTGTTATTTTGGTGGTGGGAGGGGTATGACGCAGGGCATTTGGAACACTAGCCCAGTCAAGACTGATGCTGTACCAAATAATCAGCTCGGCAAGAGTCCCACTTCTATATTGTCCCCACTTGGCCCCAGGATGCTGACAAGAGAGGCTGGCCGGTGACAGGTCCCATTTAAGAAGCTGCTCGCTATGAGCAGGGGCAGCACTTACCTGAAAAATCCCAGAATGCTGAGCCGGTACTGGATGGAGACCACGACCATGTTCTCATAAGCACTGAAGGCGGATCCCTCATACATTCCGGCTCCTCCCATAATCAGGGCACCGCCATGAATAAACACCATGACCTGCAACCAACAGACATGCAAAATGATAATGCCTAAGTTGCATGTACCGCACCCTGCTTTTATCAGGACTTTGTCCCAACAACTCCCATACTGTGGAGATGTTCACCCCAACCCTCTTCTTTACCCAGACCCCTCTTTTCCTCCTTTAAACCTGCATTCTATATTCTATATATCTAAGTATACAGCACTTCCTGTTCCAGAAGATATTCCTTACACTTGGGATGTACTCCAGTAAATAGCGCTGGACTGCAGAGACAGAAAAGTGGGCCCTCCTGGCCCCATATATACCAGGGACCTCCCACAAAATCCCCAGTTCTTCTCTGCAGTCCTGGCTGCGATGACTAGAAGATGGCTCTCTCTACTCGCAGGTGAGTGGGGCTATTAGCCTGTGGCCCTGTAGGACTATTCCCACCTGTTTCCTTTCACTGCCTCTCAGCTCAGGCTGCTCTGGTTCAGGTGAAGTCAGGCAGCACCGCTGTCAGGTGCTAAGGAGCGCTGCTCCAACCGCAGTACCCCACCAAAGGGTAGGCAGTATAGGCCCATGGTGAGCCTTATACTTTATGCCCGTCGCCACCCCTGTCCCTGCATTTGGCTCCCTTTAGGCTGGCAGTCGCTTCCCCCCCCCGCTCTCGTAGATCTCGGGGGGGGGGGGGGGGTGCATGTATTTGCCACATGTGTGTTGTTTGCCGCCGCCGCACATTTGTACTACGCTTCGCGGTCAGCAGTGACATCGCCTCAGGCGCTGCTGGGCCATCATTGGCTGCCCTTGTCAGGTGGGCGCGCTTTCGTGCTCTTCGGGGGGGTGGGCCTTGCGGCTGACGCGTTCTGCATCACTGTCTCCGCCGCCCGCCCCTCGAGGTATATGCAGGCGCCATTTTAGTTCTCTGCTGCGTGTGCCTGGCGTCTCCCTATCGTGGTCCGTAAGTGCCCCTGCGGGCTGATTTATTTTATATATTGTATCTGTATTGCATATCGCTTATGGGATCTTTTGCTTATGTCTTGCCGGCGGGTCAAACTTAGTGGTTTCTCCTGGTCCTATCCCCTCTATTTAGTGTTGACTCTTATTGGAGGGCTATTTCATAACATTACTCCCACTTTCCTAGCGGGATATTGGGGTATCCCAGGTTGCTTTTATTAGCGTCAAACCCTATTGGCCTGTTGTGCCGTGATAATCACCATATGGAGGCTTCTCAGGATAATGTGCTCGGGGTTCCTTCGGGACAAGCCCGGTTGTGTGTGGCGTGTGGGGTATCCCCTATAAGTGATGATGTCAGGGTGTGTACCCTGCGCACAGCAGGTACTTGCGCTGCAGTCTGGGTTACCTGTGGCTGGGCATAGTGCTGCGCCACTTCTGGCTTCGCCTACCCCCTCCACGCTTACATCTGACTCCCAGTGAGGTGCACACCAGTGGGGAGTCTCAACCTAATTTGGCTACCCGGGTAGCCAGCATTGAAAGGCATATTGCTGGGTCTGGTCCGCATAAGGCTCCTGCTAAGTGGCAGCATCTGGCACTCTGTGTTACTCTCTTTCCTGTGGAAGCTGAGGAGTTTTTTTATATTACTGGATATACCCCCCTGGAAGAAGGGGAATTATTCTCTGATTCAGAATCATCTGAGGATCAGCTTAGGGGTTATGCTGAGTCTGGATCCGACCCATGGGCTTCAGATGATACTGGCAGACTATTGGCTCACATTTTTTAAGTGCTCTGTTTCTCTCCTTCTGCCGTGGCCCCGCGGCAGCAGATGGGGCTGTTTCATACTGTTAAGCCACGTTTGGAGTTTCCTGAACAAACTCACTTTAATAATCTGATTCTCAAGGAGTGGGAACGGCCTAGCTGGCTTCCCGGGGTACCTAAGAGTTGGGATAAGAGGTATCCCTTTCCTGCTGAGATGGTTAAACGTTGGTCATGTCCTCCAGAGGTGGATGCTCCAGTTCTGGGGCTGTCTAACACATCTGTCATGCATTCCCGTGACACTACTACACTGAGGGATGGGGAGGACAGGCGCATGGATCAGCTGGCTTGCCATGCCTTTGCCTGTGTTGGGACCGTGCTCCGTCCGGTCTGTGCCTCTGCTATCATGGCTGTTGCTATTAAAAGCCTGCTCAAGGGTCTCTTAGATGGGGCCCCTGATGATGCTGGTAGTGAAGAGTATAGAGCTCTTCTGCGTTGTGAGGAATTTGTTGCATATGTTCTCTCTGCCCTGGATGATACCATTAGAATGTGTGGCAGGGCATCTGCCTTGTTGGTGGCGATACGCCGCTCAGTCTGGCTGTGCCAGTGGGCAGCTGACAATGCTGCCAAAAAGGCCCTCACTGGGTTTCCCTTCAAGGGGCTGCGCCTCTTTGGGGAATGTTTGGACTTGTTTGCCAGAGGTGGCAAGTTACCTCAGCGTAGAAGGCAGCCCCGGTCCTTTTGGGGTTCAGGTACCTTTTCTCTTTCCTTCAGGGGCTCCAGAATTCGACGGGAGCTTCCTTTGCTGGAGCCCGTGGAGACTTTTGGGGCAGGGGCAGAGGACATGGCCGCCCTGGCCCCCCCTGGGGTCCCAAGACTAAATCCTCCCCCAAGCCCCCTCAGGCATGAAGGGGCGCCCTCACCCATCCGGGTGGGGGGATGGCTTCGGCTCTTGGCTCACGTCTGGCAGCGTCATGTCTCAGACCGGTGGATTCAAGAGGTAGATTCCTCCGGTTACAAGATAGAGTTTGCAGCCTGGCCACCCCCAAGATTCATCAAATCTCGTTTAGCTCAAAGCCCCTTGTCCACTCAGTGTCCCTCCCTGGCTGTCCAAGGCCTTCTAGACCTAGGTGTCATCTGCCGGGTGCCCTTGAAGGAAAGGGGCAAAGGCTATTATTCCAATCTTTTCATTGTGCCCAAAAAGGATGACCTATCCTGGATTTAAAGCTTCTCAACAATTTTGTCAGATTCAGACACTTTCGTATGGCGACTCTGCGCTGTGAGTTCATAACCTCTGTAGATATCAAGGATGCTTACCTTCACGTATCAAGGATGCTTACCTTCACGTTCCTATCTTTCCAGGTCATCAGAGGTTCCTCAGGTTCGCTCTGGAGGATCAGCACTACCAATTTGTGGCCTCACCTCGGCCCCCAGGGTATTCACCAAGGTGCTGGCAGGAGTGATGGCCCTGCTGAGATCTCAGGGCATTCACATTCTTCCCTACCTGGACGACATGCTTATCGGTTCTCAGTCCTTCCATCAGGCAGAGCTGGACACTCAGCGGGTGGTGTCCACACTGGAGTCATTCGGCTGGGTGATCAACCATCCCAAATCTTCCCTGTCTCCTTCCATGGTGAAGTCTTTTCTGGGCATGATTCTGGATTTAGCTCAGGTCAAGATCTTTCTTCCTCAGCAGAAGGTGGGGGTCCTTCAAGAGAAAGTTCAGCTCCTGCTGTCTTGTCCTCATCCATCCATCAGGCAGGGAATGCAGCTGGTGGGCCTGATGGTGTCCTGCTTCGAGGCGGTTCCATATGCTCAGTTCCACATGAGGCCTCTTCAGCTTCACCTCTTGTCAGTATGGGATTGGGACCCTGTGTCCCTGGATCAGGTGTTTGTCTTGTCCCCTCAGGTCAGGCGGTCTCTAGTGTGGTGGCTGGACTCAAGGAACCTGCTGGGGGGCAGGTCCTTTCTGGCCCCATGCAGGTTGCCAGTCTGACAGGTTGAGGAGGATTCTGGAAGTCCCTGAAATTCCAGGGTCAGTGGGGCCCTCAGGAGGCCCATGCCGCTATCAACATTCTGGAATTGAGGGCAATAAGGTTGGTTCTCGCCCACTTAACCCCACACCTGAGGGGTTGGGCTGTTCAGATCCGCTCGGACAACTAGACGGCGGTTGCCTACATCAATCATCAGGAAGGGACCTGAAGCAAGAGGGCCCTCAAGGAAGTGTCCCTGATACTGTCCTGGGCAGAGGAAAATGTTCCCTGCATCTCAGCTGTGTACATCCCGGGGGTGGAGAATCTGGAGGCAGACTCTCTGAGCAGGGGGACCTCTCGTCTGGGAGAGTGGTCTCTCAGCAGCAGGGTGTTTCGCTCCCTGTGCTACCGCAGCCGGATGTGGATCTGTTTGCGTCCCGTCACAATCACAAGCTTTCAGTCTTTCTCTCCTGTTCCAGGATCATCTGGCCTTGGCCACGGATGCCCTGGCAATGTCTTGGACGAGGTTCCAGCTCCTGTATGTGTTTCCCCCATTTCCACTGCAGGGCAGGGTGCTGGGCAAGATAATTCAGGAAGGGGTGCCAACCATCCTGGTGGCCCCCTGTTGGCCAAGAAGAGTGTGGTTCGCAGACATCGTGCAGTTGGCAGTAGATCAGTACGCCCTGCCACTGGTTCCAGATCTGCTCACTCAGGGACACCTACGCCACCCCAATTTACAAACACTGGCTTTGACGGCCTGGCTGTTGAAACCTCCATCTTGATGGAAAAAGGGCTGCCTGCCTTGGTGGTGAATACCATGATCAGGGCTAGGAAGAGGTCCTCTTCTTCCATCTATTACAGGGTTTGGCGTACTTACATTGACTGGTGCGAGTCCCACTCACTTCCCTGTCGTGTGTTTTCTATTCCTAGGATTCTGGAGTTTCTCCAACATGGTTTGGATCTGGGTCTTCAGCTCAGTACTCTGAAAGGCCATGTGTCTGCTTTGGCTATTTTTTTCCAAAGATCCTTTGCTCAGCATCCCCTGGTCAAGACCTTTTTCCAGGGGGTTACTCACGTGCGTCCCCCACGTAAGCCTATGTTACCAGTCTGGGACTTGAACTTGGTCTTATCTGCCCTGCAGGGGTCTCCCTTTGAGCCCTTGCAAGGGGCTCCTTTGTCCATTCTTACGCTTAAGGTGGTCTTTTTGGTGGCTATCACCTCTGTTAGGCGTGTTTCTGAGTTGACAGCGCTTTCCATCACGCCTCCTTATTTTGAGAGACACCAGGACAAGGTGGTGTTTCGTTTTAAGCCAGATTTTCTGCCTAAGGTTGTTTCTGCCTTTCATCTCAGTCAGGACATTGTTTTGCCTTCTCTGTGTCCTAATCCCAGTAACCCTAAGGAAAGGGTTTTGCATTCTTTGGACGTAGTCAGAACTCTGAAGTTCTATTTGGTGGCTACTGAATCCTTCAGGAAGACTGATGCTCTTTTTGTGCTTCAGTCTGGACCTAAGAAAGGTCTGGCTCCGGCTAAGTCCACTATCAGCAAGTGGATATGTCAGGCTGTGATACAGGCCTACTCTGCTAAGGGGAAGGAGCCACCCCTCTGCCTTACTGCTCATTCTACTCGTGCTGTTGGTGCCTCTTGGGCTTTTCAGCACCAAGCTTCTGTTGAACAAGTTTGCAAGGCCGCTACTTTGTCTTCTGTTCATACTTTTTCAAAGTTTTACAAGGTTGATGTTAGGGCCTCAGCTGATGCTGCTTTTGGCCACAAGGTTCTGCAGGCGGCAGTGGTTTAAACTGCCTGCTGTTACCTTTGGGGATCCCACCCTACCTTACGGACACTGCTATTGGATGTCTCAAGTGTAAGGAATATCTTCTGTAACAGGACGTGCTGTATACTTAGAATAATACAATTCTGTGATTACTCACCTGTAGAATTAGTATTATATGTATACAGCACGTCCTGTTCCACCCCACCCTTGTTATCATTATCTTTAGTTAACTCTTTATGGTGATTGTTCTTATGTTCAAATTTTCATATAATGGTTATAGTTCTCACGGTCTCTTGCTAACTGCTTTTCAATACTGTGGGAGGTCCCTGGTATATATGGAGCCGGGAGGGGCCACTTTTCTGTCTCTGCAATCCAGCGCTATCTACTGGAGAATATCCCAAGTGTAAGGAATATCTTCTGGAACAGGACGTGCTGTATACATATAATACCAATTCTACAGGTGAGCAATCACAGAATTGTATTTTCTCTTATCACTTTATCCTGCCCCCGGTCTGTCCATCTCTCCCTCCATCCATCCATCCACACATCCCTCTATTCATCTCTCACTGCATCTATTCATCCACACATCCCTCTATTCATGCCTCCCTCCATCCACACATCCCTCTATTCATGCCTCCCTCCCTCCCTCCATCCATCCACACATCCCTCTATTCAACTCTCCCTCCATCTATCCATCCACATATCCCTCTATTCATGCCTCCCTGCATCCATCCATCCATCCATCCACACATCCCTCTATTCATGCCTCCCTGCATCTATCCATTCACACATCCCTCTATTCATGCCTCCCTGAATCCATCCATCCACACATCCCTCTATTCATGTCTCACTGCATCTATCCATCCACACATCCCTCTATTCATGCCTCCCTGCATCTATCCATCCACACATCCCTCTATTCATGTCTCCCTGCATCTATCCATCCACACATCCCTCTATTCATGCCTCCCTGCCTCTATCCATCCACACATCCCTCTATTCATGCCTCCCTGCATCAATCCATCCACACATCCCTCTATTAATGTCTCCCTGCATCCATCCATCCACACATCCCTCTATTCATGCCTCCCTGCATCTATTCATTTACACATCCCTCTATTCATCTCTCACTGCATCTGTCCATCCACACATCCCTCTATTCATGTCTCCCTGCAGCTATCCATCCACACATCCCTCTATTCATGCCTCCCTGCATCTATCCATCCACACGTCCCTCTATTCATGTCTCCCTGCATCCATCCATCCACACATCCCTCTATTCATACCTCCCTGCATCTATCCATCC
Organism: Gastrophryne carolinensis; assembly: GCA_027917425.1. Taxonomy (NCBI): domain Eukaryota; kingdom Metazoa; phylum Chordata; class Amphibia; order Anura; family Microhylidae; genus Gastrophryne; species Gastrophryne carolinensis. The sequence goes on along the minus strand of CM051241.1, from coordinate 18,325,412 downwards.
ACACATCCCTCTATTCATGCCTCCCTGCATCGATCCATCCGCACATCCCTCTATTAATGTCTCCCTGCATCCATCCATCCACACATCCCTCTATTCATGCCTCTCTGCATCTATTCATTTACACATCCCTCTATTCATCTCTCACTGCATCTATTCATCCACACATCCCTCTATTCATTTCTCCCTGCAGCTATCCATCCACACATCCCTCTATTCACGCCTCCCTGCATCTATCCATCCACACATCCCTCTATTCATGCCTCCCTGCATCTATCCATCCACACATCCCTCTATTCATGCCTCCCTGCATCTATCCATCCACACATCCTTCAATTCATGCCTCCATCCATCCACACATCCCTCTATTCATGCCTCCCTGCATCTATCCATCCACACATCCCTCTATTCATCTCTCACTGCATCTATCCACCCACACATCCCTCTATTCATCCCTCACTGCATCTATCCATCCACACATCCCTCTATTCATGCCTCCCTGCATCCATCCATCCACACATCCCTCTATTCATGACTCCCTGCATCTATCCATCCACACATCCCTCTATTCATGCCTCCCTGCATCTATCCATCCACACATCCCTCTATTCATCTCTCACTGCACCCATCCATCCACACATCCCTCTATTCATGCCCCCATCCATCCATCCACACATCCCTCTATTCATGTCTCCCTGCATCTATCCATCAACAAGTCCCTCTATTCATGCCTCCCTGCATCTATCCATCCACACATCCCTCTATTCATGTCTTCCTGCATCTATCCATCCACACATCCCTCTATTCATCTCTCACTGCATCTATCCATCCACACATCCCTCTATTCATCTCTCACTGCATCCATCCACACATCCCTCTATTCATGCCTCCCTCCATCCACACATTCCTCTTTTCATGTCTCCCTGCATCTATGCATCCACACATCCCTCTATTCATGCCTCCCTGCATCTATCCATCCACACATCCCTCTATTCATGCCTCCCTCCATCCATCCATCCACACATCCCTCTATTCATGCCTCCCTGCATCTATCCATCCACACATCCCTCTATTAAACTCTCACTGCATCTATCCATCCACACATCCCTCTATTCATGTCTCCCGGCATCTATCCACCCACACGTCCCTCTATTCATGCCTCCCTGCATCTATCCATCCACACATCCCTCTATTCATGTCTCCCGGCATCTATCCATCCACACATCCCTTTATTCATCTCTCACTGCATCTATCCACCCACACATCCCTCTATTCATCTCTCACTGCATCCATCCATCCACACATCCCTCTATTCATGCCTCCCGGAATCTATCCACCCACACGTCCCTCTATTCATGCCTCCCTGCATCTATCCATCCACCCATCCCTCTATTCATGCCTTCCTGCATCTATCCATCCACACATCCCTCTATTCATCTCTCACTGCATCCATCCCTCTATTCATGCCTCACGGTATCTATCCACCCACATGTCCCTCTATTCATGCCTCCCTGCATCTATCCATCCACACATCCCTCTATTCATGCCTTCCTGCATCTATCCATCCACACATCCCTCTATTCATGCCTCCCTGCATCTATCCATCCACACATCCCTCTATTCATGTCTCCCGGCATCTATCCACCCACACGTCCCTCTATTCATGCCTCCCTGCATCTATCCATCCACACATCCCTCTATTCATGTCTCCCGGCATCTATCCACCCACACGTCCCTCTATTCATGTCTCCCAGCATCTATCCATCCACACATCCCTTTATTCATCTCTCACTGCATCTATCCACCCACACATTACTCTATTCATCTCTCACTGCATCCATCCATCCACACATCCCTCTATTCATGCCTCCCGGCATGTATCCACCCACACGTCCCTCTATTCATGCCTCCCTGCATCTATCCATCCACACATCCCTCTATTCATCTCTCACTGCATCCATCCCTCTATTCATGCCTCACGGCATCTATCCACCCACACGTCCCTCTATTCATGCCTCCCTGCATCTATCCATCCACACATCCCTCTATTCATGCCTTCCTGCATCTATCCATCCACACATCCCTCTATTCATGCCTCCCTGCATCTATCCATCCACACATCCCTCTATTCATCTCTCACTGCATCTATCCATCCACATATCCCTCTATTCATCTCTCACTGCATCTATCCATCCACACATCCCTCTATTTATCTCTCACTGCATCCATCTATCCACATATCCCTCCATTCATGCCTCTCTGCATCTATCCATCCACACATCCCTCTATTCATGCCTCCATCCATCCATCCACCCACACATCCCTCTATTCATCTCTCACTGCATCTATCCATCCACACATCCCTCTATTCATGCCTCCCTGCATCTATCCATCCACACATCCCTCTATTCATGCCTCCCTGCATCTATCCATCCACACATCCCTCTATTCATTTCTCACTGCATCAATTTGTAAACAATTAATACCAATATCTCCTTGAACAACTAAATATAAATATATATATCCTGCCCGGCTCAACTAAAATTGGCAAACAAATATATAAACATTAATAACTGGCCAATGGATACACGCAAAAGACTGTAGAATCTCTGGACATCTGATAAATTCGAAGGACACTGAGACAAATAATAAGATAAAATGTTGGAAAGATGCCAAAAGAAAATACAATGTAACCTACATGCAACACCACATATAATAGCCATTAATGGGTGGATTTACATCACAAACAACGTTCTGAGTCAAAAATCACACAGGTAATGTATTGTAAAAACCATGCAGAAAAAAAGAACACCACAATTTAATATAGTGACTAGGGATGAGCGAATCGATCCAGACGAACCCGGATTCGTTCCGAATTTCATTAAAAATTCAATTCTGAACGAATCCGAATTTCCCCGCGATTCGATCGGTCGAAGTTTTCCTTTAAACTCCATTTTTTTCAATTACAGGCATTCTAAGATGGTGGAAGCACAATGTCCAGACATGTCCCCTGGGGCAAGGTATCATGGGTAAGTCACATGCCGCCTATCAGCAGCCAGGAAGCCAGGTGACGTCACCGTGCTATATAAAGTGGCGGCCATCTTCCTTTTGCGCATTTGAAAATTGCATTCGTGAGAGAAAGGTAGCTGCTGCAGCAAGAGAGAGAGAGTTAGACAGGCAGGAGACAGGCAGAAAGACTCAGCAAGTCAGGGAGAGGCAGGGAGAGCCAGGGAAAGGTAGGAAAAAATCAGAGGGAGTGACAGGGAAAGTTTTTTTTTTTCTTTTCATCCAGCCTGAGTTTCAGTAATTGCTTTAGGTGTGCATTGAATTCTGTCTGTTCAAATTGCACTGGGGACTGGGGTATCCCAAAATCTCAACTACCCACCCCGCCAGTTAAACTAAGCAGGCCTGTGTCAGCCTGAGTTTTACTAATTGCTTTAGGTGTGCATTGAATTCTGTCTGCTGAAATTAAACCCACCGCTGCCTGGGGTATCCCAAAATCTCAGCTACCCACCCCGCAAGTTATACTAAGCAGGCCTGTTTCAGCCTGAGCTGTACTAATTTAGTTAATTTTGCATTGCTTTCTGTCTGCTGACATTACACCGGTGCCTGGGGTATCCCAAAATTTCACCTACCACCCCTCCTGTTATACTAAATAAGCCTGTTTAAGCCTGAGCTGTACTAAGTGCTTTAAGTTTGCATTGCTTTCTGTCTGCTGACATTACACCAGGGCGTAGGGTATCCCAAACTTGCACCTAGCACCCTATCTGGTATCCTAAATAAGCATCTACAGCTTTAGCTTTATTAAGCTACTGCATTTTGAATTGGTTATTGTCCTGCTGTCAATAGACCAGGCTGCAGGGTATCCCAAAGCTGGACCTTGCACCCTATCTGTTATACAACTTAAGTGTTGATCAGCATCAGCTTTATTAAGCTACTTCACTTTGCACTTCCTTTTTGACTGCTTTCAATAAACCAGGCCGCAGGGCACCCCAAAGCTGGACCTTGCACCCTATCTGTTATACTAAATAAGCTTCTACAGGCCCTTTTTTTATTTTTTTTTTGTTTTTATATAGAGCAGCAATAGATTATATAGTGAGGTTAATTCGCCATTTTGCACCATTATATAGAGAAGCCCACTGTGTAAATCTGAGGAGCAATAGTTTATACAGTATTGTGAGGTAAATTCGCCATTTTATAGAGCAGGCCCTGTCTGAAAATCTAATTTTGCAATCTATGTTATATTGTGAGCTAAATTCGCCGTTTTGCACCATTATATAGAGAAGCTCACTGTGTAAATCTGAGGAGCAATAGTTTATACAGTATTGTGAGGTAAATTCGCTGTTTTGCACTATTATATATATCAACCTAAATCCCTGTGTAAATCTGAGGAGCAATAGTTTATATTGTGAGGTAAAATTGCCATTTTATAGAGCAGGCCCTGTCTGAAAATCTAATTTTGCAATCTATGTTATATTGTGAGCTAAATTCGCCATGTTGCACCATTCTTTAGAGTGGCCCTCCTGTGTAACTCAGAGCAACAATAGTTTATATTGGACTATACATTTGCCCTGTTTTGCACCATTATATGGAGCAGCCCCTGAGTAAATCTGAGGGGCAATAGTTTATATTATGAGGTAAATCCATGGTTTTGCACTGTTATATACAGCAGCCCCTATATAAACCTGAAGAGTAATAGTTTATATTGTGAGATAAATTCAGTTTTGCACCATTATATGGAGCAGCAATAGTTTATATTGTAGGTGAATTCATGGTTTTGCACCAATACATAGAGCATATATAAACCTGGGAAATAGGTTATATTGTGTGAGTTAAATCTGCTCTTGGTTTTGTAGCATTCTATACAGCAGCTCCTGTGTAAATCTGAGGGGCTATAGCTTATACTGTGAGGTAAATTTGCCATTTTGCAGCATAATATAGAGAAGCCCCTGTGTAAATCTGAGGGGCAACAGCTTATACTGTGAGGTAAATTTGCCATTTTGCAGCATTATATAGAGCAGCCCAGTTGCCATCTAAATCAACTACTGGCCGGGCAGCTTTTCCAGGGCAAACTCTGCTAGTTGCTGCCACAAGTCAAGTTTGGCTTCCCAGAAGTCCAGCGGATCCTCAAGGTGTGTTGGCATGGTCATGTCAAGGTATGACATGACCTGCTGGTTCAGGTCCTCCTCCAGGGGCGGGCTGGCCATAGGGCATACCGGGCAAAATCCCGGTAGGCCGGTGCCAGGGAGGGCCGCGAGTGCCAGTGTTCCCTGTAAGGTGCGCAGGAGCGCGGCCGCGCAACCCCAGCTCCCTGGGCGCGCAGCTCTGCCCGGCGTCCGCGCACGTCGTGCAGCTGTCTTTTTTTTACATTGGTGGCTCAGTGGAACAAAAAACTCCTCTCTTGTTTCCCCCACTGCGGAGGCCAGCCCAGAGCACAGCAGAAGCCAGCACTTTCGCTTCCAGGCATGCTGGCCGGCCAGCGCGGGGAGAGGATGACGTGAGTGACGGAGAGAAACTGTGATTGATGGCTGGAGCAGAGGTCGGTGAGGGGGAAGAGTGGGGAGGGGAGAGAGCATGTGTGAGTGTGAGGGCTGCAGCCATAGCCCGAGGAGAGGAAGGGGGGAGAGAGATGTGTGTGTGTGTCTCACCCACGAGGACAAGTTAGCAGCCTGTAGACACCATGTTGATTAAAGGAGAGAAGAAGTCAACAACAGAAAGGATTCTCCAACTTGGCAGTGAAGTGGCTCCAGGTGAGTCCATGCTGTTGCTGTACTGTGTTCCAATAAACCTCAAACTAAATGCTAATACTAATTAATGGTGCAATGTGTTTCTCTTAACCCACCCTGCCCTGCCCATCTACCCACCTGCTCACTCACCCACCTATTAATCCAACTGCCTAATCCACCCACCTATCTATATACCTGCCACTCACCTACCTACCTACCCAGACCCTGGACCATCAGCAGACTGGAGTGGTGTGCAGGCGGAATCAGCGGATTCTGACGTGGAGGTGGCAGTCACCCACCCACCTACCTACCTACCTGCCTGACCACCTTCCCACTCGCACATCTAAATACCCACCAACCAACCCTCCTGTCAACCCGCCCCCTTATACCCTTAATAGAGTGTAAGCTCTTCTCCTTCTGTATCCTCCCTTATACCCTAATAGATTGTAAGCTCTTCTCCTTCTGTATCCTCCCTTATACCCTAATAGAGTGTAAGCTCTTCCCCTTCTGTATCCTCCCTTATACCCTAATAGAGTGTAAGCTCTTCTCCTTCTGTATCCTCCCTTATACCCTAATAGAGTGTAAGCTCTTCTCCTCCTGTATCCTCCCTTATACCCTAATAGATTGTAAGCTCTTCTCCTTCTGTATCCTCCCTTATACCCTAATAGAGTGTAAGCTCTTCTCCTCCCGTATCCTCCCTTATACCCTAATAGAGTGTAATAGAATAGGGCGGCAGCAGGGGCATTAAAAAAGTTTGCTTTCAGCATTTGCATTGCATCAGTATTGTTATGGGGCCCCAGCAGCATGGACACTGCTGTTTTGTGGGGTTTTTTTGTACAATTTTTACAGTTTGTGGTTGTTGATTTTCTTTTCCTTGAGTACCCCCCCTGCCCGCACATGGTATGACCCAGTATCTATTGAGGACGCACAGCGCCAGGGGAGCTGGACTGTGGTGTAGCAATGTATTGTATAGACAGATGGAAGCTTCTTTACATGGCCCCTCCCTGACATCCTGATTTGGGATGCCCCATTGTGTCGAATTCCCAGTAAAAATACCTGACCGCTAATCAAACACATGAATGGTTCAAACATGTGTCTGCACCAGCTAGAGGCTGGTGGGATGTGGCTGGCAGCCAGCTCAGCTCCACCCAGCCCTTAGCGAGGGGAACCCATGCATGAGCCAGTGGATCGCTGGTCAGGTAAGTTTTACTGGTGATCTGAGGGGGTTGCACAAAATGGGGCATCCCAAATCAGGGCGCCCCACAGAAAAGGACCAAAACTCTTTGAAGTGGACCAAAACCCAGGATTTTGACTTTCCTAAGCCAGCGTCCTAGGTGCAGTGGCGCATGCGTGAGCTGCGGCCGCATCCCCAGCTACCCTCAAACGGGGAACGTGCCCACACCGGCCATTCACAAATGCAGCCGTGGCCCGCGCATGCGCCGTTGGACCGTGAAGTAAGGTAAGTGTAGCAGGTAAACCTGGGGGGTTTCACACAGTGGGGCATCCCGATTTTGGATGCTCGGGTGGAGGTCCCGGGCCGATCCCGCTCAGATATATATTAATGTGGCGTTGACTCACTTTACCGGGCCGAGCACAGTACAGAAGGGCCAGTCTGACCAAAAAGTCCAGGGCCGTTTTTTGGTCCCAGTCCGCCCCTGGTCAGACCTGGGGGAGTATGGACCATGGCGCAGATAGACATCGCCCAACTGACTACGTAGGATGTCTCTGTAGTAGGTCAGTTTGTCCTCCCTCTCAGTGGGTGTAAAAAGTGCCCCCATTTTGTGCCGGAAGCGAGGGTCCAATAAGGTGGAGAGCCAGACAAATGCTGCGGTCACTACACAAGCACGTGAGCATGCATCGTGCCATTTGTGCAAGTGACTCGGAGGGACTACCTGTCTCCATCTCCACTGTAAACTGCCACGGTGTGTCTGGGTCCTCTGTCTCGCCTTCCTCACAACTCTCTAGCTCCTGTGGCTGCTCCTGCTCCTCCTCTCCTGTTAGATGACTAGATAAAATGGTCAGTTTGTCAAACTTGGTGAGGTGGTGGAGCCTTGGCTGCCTGGAACAGAGAGCGGCATGCCACTGGGTAATGCAGCAGGCTGGACCACCACTTTGGAGCCAACTCTCCCAGGCCGTTTTATGGTGACGCTGTCCGAGAGGAGAAGTCCCTCAGACAGCAAGATTAAAAATTCCAACAATTTTTTTTTTTCGGAGGCAATGATACCTAGTTGTTTCTGATTTAATTAAAAGGTGGAAACACCCCCTCAAACAAAACTTCACTTTGGTAATACTATTGCATTTGTTTATTCATAGTTTTATGTATATATACTAACCTATTTTCCCCACAGGATTCCCTTTATTTACTCTGCCTTTTAACCTGCCTTTTTATCCACCGTGCACTAATCTTTTCTCCACCTAGGTCCACACCTAAGTTAGAACAGATTTAACCCATCTACACTTCACCTTCTGCCTACACATCTTTCATATAGTCATGTTAACCTCCTGCGGATGCTTGATGAAAAACTGCCACATCGCCGAGTAGCTGATTTTTCCTACCAACAGTCCGCAATAATTCACTGCTGCTGCCGCCGCCACCGTCGCCAACTCCAGGGACCCTCTTCCACTACCTCCTGGGAAGATAACCTGCCACGCAAGTGGTCTACCCCGAGCACATTTGCCTCCATACTGTCACTCTCCATCACTCCAAGCCTTTAAAAGTGCCCTCAAAACTCAATGATGTCCTCCTCAGGTTCTTCATCAGTGTCTGCTTAAGGAGCCAAAACGCTTGAAACACCTCCTCCGATGACACTCTTGGCTGGGCAGTAGCTGCTGATTTTTTCGATTATCCGATCGTCCTCACTGAATAGTGGAGCTGAACCCAAAGCATAACATACAATAGACAGTTGACTGGGGGTGTCAGATGTCACTTGTGATGCAGTGGATGATCGTGTTGTTAACCAATGGATGACGGCAGATGGGTTGCTGCTCAAGACACGACCGCTAGCTGATCCCGGGAGTTCAGGCCTCTCGCTGACACTCTTGAGGCCACTCACCCCTATTCTGCAGAGACCTCTGCTTGATGAAATGAGGCCTTATATATTACTATGTTACTAATATGTTACTATGTTACTAATATGTTACTAATCTGTCACTCTCCATTTTTTATTTATATTATTATATTATTATTCAGAGATTGGCCTGCGTGGAAATGAATGGCGCATGGATCAGCCAAGATTTCCACCCAACAATGCCTGATGCATTACAGTAGATTGATGATGGGGCCAGACCAACACTAAAGAAATATGGATCGTGCAAAACAGATTTAAGGCGCTGCTCTCCAGTTACAGACATTCCTCCACATCAGACCACAAGTAATTATTGAGAAAATGCTTTACGTTAGTCTTACTTTTTATTAATATTCTTCGGATAAGATATATGTGCCGAAAATCTGTATATGTTCTCTTCATGCTGCTGCTTGCAACTCCAGGGTGTGATTCATCCAATGTTTGGGCTCCTGCAGCCAACTCCAGTGTCTCTTTCACACAATGTTTGGGCCCCTGCAGCTGCTGCTGCTGCTTGCAACTCCAGGGTGTGATTCATCCAATTTTTGGGCTCCTGCTGCCAACTCCAGTGTCTCTTTCAAGCTATGTTTGGGCTCCTGCTGCTTGCAACTCCAGGGTGTGATTCATCCAATTTTTGGGCTCCTGCTGCCAACTGCACTGTCTCTTTCAAGCTATGTTTGGGCTCCTGCTGCTGCTGCCAACTCCAGGGTGTCTTTAGGGCAATTTTTGGGCTCCTGCTGCCAACTCCAGTGTCTCTTTAAAGCAATGTTTGGGCTGCTGCTGCTGCTTGCAACTCCAGGGTGTCATTCATCCAATTTTTGGGCTCCTGCTGCCAACTCCAGTGTCTCTTTCAAGCTATGTTTGGGCTCCTGCTGCTGCTGCTGCTTGCAACTCCAGGGTGTGATTCATCCAATTTTTGGGCTCATGCAGCCAACTCCAGTGTCCCTTTAAAGCAATGTTTGGGCTCCTGCTGCTGCTTGCAACTCCAGTGTGTCTTTAGGTCAATTGTTGGGCACCTGCTGCCAACTGCAGTGTCTCTTTCAAGCAATGTTGGGCTCCTGCTGCTGCTTGCAACTAGGGATGAGCGAATCGATCCGGACGAACCCGGATTCGATCCGAATTTCATGAAAAATTTGATTCGGATCGAATCCGAATTTCCCCGCGATTCGATCGCTCGAAGTTTTCCTTTAACATCCATTCATTTACATTACAGGCATTCTAAGATGGCGGACGGGACATGTCCAGACATCAACCCCACGCCAGTGCAAGCTGGGACTGTCACATGCAGCCTATCAGCAGCCAGCAAGCCCGGTGACGTCACAGCGCTATTTAAGTCGGCCATCTTGCTTTTCCTTCCTCATTTCTCTATTGCATTCATGAGAGACAGAACGCTGTAGTGAGGGAGAGAGGCAGTTAGACAGGCAGGGACAGACAGGGACAGGCTGGAGACAGGCAGGAGACAGGCAGGAGACAGACAGAAAGTCAGCGAAAAAACAGGGAAAGTTAGGAAAAATCGGAGGCAGTCACAGGGAGATTTTTTTTTTTTTCATCCAGCCTGAGTGTTTGTTACTGGCTTTGTTAGCGTTTTCAGGCTGCTTATACTAACTAACTGTGCATATATACTGAACTGATCTTAAGTCTGCTGTGAGGCATCCCATTCTGTGACTACACCAGCCTCTATTTAAGACCATATAACCATTTGCACTTATTCTAATTGAAATTAGGCCTGATAAAGACACTTTTGCTGTGCATAGCACTACTGGTCCCTGCCAGGTGCACTCCCTTTTGGGGCATCCCATTCTGTGACTACAGCAGCCTCTATTTAAGACCATATAACCATTTGCACTTATTCTAATTGAAATTAGGCCTGATAAAGACACTTTTGCTGTGCATATTCTTACTGCTGCCTGCCAGGTGCACTCCTGTTGGGGCATCCCATTCTGTGACTACACTAGCCTCTATTTAAGACCATATAACCATTTGCACCTATTATAATTGAAATTAGGCCTGATAAAGACATTTTTGCTGTGCATAGCACTACTGGTCTTGCCAGGTGCACTCCTTTTTGGGGCATCCCATTCTGTGACTACAGCAGCCTCTATTTAAGACCATATAACCATTTGCACCTATTATAATTGAAATTAGGCCTGATAAAGACACTTTTGCTGTGCATATTCTTACTGCTGCCTGCCAGGTGCACTCCTTTTTGGGGCATCCCATTCTGTGACTACAGCAGCCTCTATTTAAGACCATATAACCATTTGCACTTATTCTAATTGAAATTAGGCCTGATAAAGACACTTTTGCTGTGCATAGCACTACTGGTCCCTGCCAGGTGCACTCCTGTTGGGGCATCCCATTCTGTGACTACAGCAGCCTCTATTTAAGACCATATAACCATTTGCACCTATTCTAATTGAAATTAGGCCTGATAAAGACACTTTTGCTGTGCATATTCTTACTGCTGCCTGCCAGGTGCACTCCTGTTGGGGCATCCCATTCTGTGACTACACCAGCCTTTATTTAAGACCATATAACCATTTGCACCTATTATAATTGAAATTAGGCCTGATAAAGACACTTTTGCTGTGCATAGCACTACTGGTCCCTGCCAGGTGCACTCCTTTTTGGGGCATCCCATTCTGTGACTACAGCAGCCTCTATTTAAGACCATATAACCATTTGCACTTATTCTAATTGAAATTAGGCCTGATAAAGACACTTTTGCTGTGCATATTCTTACTGCTGCCTGCCAGGTGCACTCCTTTTTGGGGCATACCATTCTGTGACTACAGCAGCCTCTATTTAAGACCATATAACCATTTGCGCTTATTCTAATTGAAATTAGGCCTGATAAAGACACTTTTGCTGTGCATAGCACTACTGGTCCCTGCCAGGTGCACTCCTGTTGGGGCATCCCATTCTGTGACTACACCAGCCTCTATTTAAGACCATATAACCATTTGCACCTATTCTAATTGAAATTAGGCCTGATAAAGACACTTTTGCTGTGCATATTCTTACTGCTGCCTGCCAGGTGCACTGAAGTTGGGGCATCACATTCTGTGACTACACCAGCCTCTATTTAAGACCATATAACCATTTGCACCTATTATAATTGAAATTAGGCCTGATAAAGACACTTTTGCTGTGCATAGCACTACTGGTCCCTGCCAGGTGCACTCCTTTTTGGGGCATCCCATTCTGTGACTACAGCAGCCTCTATTTAAGACCATATAACCATTTGCACTTATTCTAATTGAAATTAGGCCTGATAAAGACACTTTTGCTGTGCATATTCTTACTGCTGCCTGCCAGGTGCACTCCTTTTTGGGGCATCCCATTCTGTGACTACAGCAGCCTCTATTTAAGACCATATAACCATTTGCACTTATTCTAATTGAAATTAGGCCTGATAAAGACACTTTTGCTGTGCATAGCACTACTGGTCCCTGCCAGGTGCACTCCTGTTGGGGCATCCCATTCTGTGACTACAGCAGCCTCTATTTAAGACCATATAACCATTTGCACCTATTCTAATTGAAATTAGGCCTGATAAAGACACTTTTGCTGTGCATATTCTTACTGCTGCCTGCCAGGTGCACTCCTGTTGGGGCATCCCATTCTGTGACTACACCAGCCTCTATTTAAGACCATATAACCATTTGCACCTATTATAATTGAAATTAGGCCTGATAAAGACACTTTTGCTGTGCATAGCACTACTGGTCCCTGCCAGGTGCACTCCTGTTGGGGCATCCCATTCTGTGACTACAGCAGCCTCTATTTAAGACCATATAACCATTTGCACTTATTCTAATTGAAATTAGGCCTGATAAAGACACTTTTGCTGTGCATATTCTTACTGCTGCCTGCCAGGTGCACTCCTGTTGTGGCATCCCATTCTGTGACTACACCAGCCTCCATTTAAGACCATATAATTATTTGCACCTATTATAATTGAAATTAGGCCTGATAAAGACACTTTTGCTGTGCATATTCTTACTGCTGCCTGCCAGGTGCACTCCTTTTTGGGGCATCCCATTCTGTGACTACAGCAGCCTCTATTTAAGACCATATAACCATTTGCACTTATTCTAATTGAAATTAGGCCTGATAAAGACACTTTTGATGTGCATATTCTTACTGCTGCCTGCCAGGTGCACTCCTGTTGGGGCATCCCTTTCTGTGACTACACCAGCCTCTATTTAAGACCATATAACCATTTGCACCTATTATAATTGAAATTAGGCCTGATAAAGACACTTTTGCTGTGCATAGCACTACTGGTCCCTGCCAGGTGCACTCCTTTTTGGGGCATCCCATTCTGTGATTACAGCAGCCTCTATTTAAGACCATATAACCATTTGCACTTATTCTAATTGAAATTAGGCCTGATAAAGACACTTTTGCTGTGCATATTCTTACTGCTGCCTGCCAGGTGCACTCCTGTTGTGGCATCCCATTCTGTGACTACACCAGCCTCTATTTAAGACCATATAACCATTTGCACCTATTATAATTGAAATTAGGCCTGATAAAGACACTTTTGCTGTGCATAGCACTACTGGTCCCTGCCAGGTGCACTCCTGTTGGGGCATCCCATTCTGTGACTACACCAGCCTCTATTTAAGACCATGTAACCATTTGCACCTATTATAATTGAAATTAGGCCTGATAAAGACACTTTTGCTGTGCATAGCACTACTGGTCCCTGCCAGGTGCACTCCTGTTTGGGGCATCCCATTCTGTGACTACAGCAGCCTCTATTTAAGACCATATAACCACTTGCACTTATTCTAATTGAAATTAGGCCTGATAAAGACACTTTTGCTGTGCGTATTCTTACTGCTGCCTGCCAGGTGCACTCCTGTTGGGGCATCCCATTCTGTGACTACACCAGCCTCTATTTAAGAACATAACCATTTGCACTTATTCTAATTGAAAATAGGCCTGATAAAGACACTTTTGCTGTGCATGCTACTACTGGTCCTAGGTGCACTCCTGTTGTGCCATCCCATTCTGTGACTACACCAGCCTCTATTTAAGACCATATAACCATTTGCACCTATTATAATTGAAATTAGGCCTGATAAAGACACTTTTGCTGTGCATAGCACTACTGGTCCCTGCCAGGTGCACTCCTGTTTGGGGCATCCCATTCTGTGACTACAGCAGCCTCTATTTAAGACCATATAACCATTTGCACTTATTCTAATTGAAATTAGGCCTGATAAAGACACTTTTGCTGTGCATGCTACTACTGGTCCCAGGTGCACTCCTGTTGTGGCATCCCATTCTGTGACTACACCAGCCTCTATTTAAGACCATATAACCATTTGCACCTATTATAATTGAAATTAGGCCTGATAAAGACACTTTTGCTGTGCATAGCACTACTGGTCCCTGCCAGGTGCACTCCTTTTTGGGGCATCCCATTCTGTGACTACAGCAGCCTCTATTTAAGACCATATAACCATTTTCACTTATTCTAATTGAAATTAGGCCTGATAAAGACACTTTTGCTGTGCATAGCACTACTGGTCCCTGCCAGGTGCACTCCTGTTGGGGCATCCCATTCTGTGACTACACCAGCCTCTATTTAAGACCATATAACCATTTGCACCTATTATAATTGAAATTAGGCCTGATAAAGACACTTTTGCTGTGCATATTCTTACTGCTGCCTGCCAGGTGCACTCCTGTTGGGGCATCCCATTCTGTGACTACACCAGCCTCTATTTAAGACCATATAACCATTTGCACCTATTATAATTGAAATTAGGCCTGATAAAGACACTTTTGCTGTGCATAGCACTACTGGTCCCTGCCAGGTGCACTCCTGTTTGGGGCATCCCATTCTGTGACTACAGCAGCCTCTATTTAAGACCATATAACCACTTGCACTTATTCTAATTGAAATTAGGCCTGATAAAGACACTTTTGCTGTGCGTATTCTTACTGCTGCCTGCCAGGTGCACTCCTGTTGGGGCATCCCATTCTGTGACTACACCAGCCTCTATTTAAGAACATAACCATTTGCACTTATTCTAATTGAAAATAGGCCTGATAAAGACACTTTTGCTGTGCATGCTACTTCTGGTCCCAGGTGCACTCCTGTTGTGGCATCCCATTCTGTGACTACACCAGCCTCTATTTAAGACCATATAACCATTTGCACCTATTATAATTGAAATTAGGCCTGATAAAGACACTTTTGCTGTGCATACTACTGGTCCCTGCCAGGTGCACTCCTGTTTGGGGCATCCCATTCTGTGACTACAGCAGCCTCTATTTAAGACCATATAACCATTTGCACTTATTCTAATTGAAATTAGGCCTGATAAAGACACTTTTGCTGTGCATAGCACTACTTGTCCCTGCCAGGTGCACTCCTTTTTGGGGCATTCCATTCTGTGACTACAGCAGCCTCTATTTAAGACCATATAACCATTTGCACTTATTCTAATTGAAATTAGGCCTGATAAAGACACTTTTGCTGTGCATATTCTTACTGCTGCCTGCCAGGTGCACTCCTGTTGGGGCATCCCATTCTGTGACTACACCAGCCTCTATTTAAGACCATAACAATTTGCACTTATTCTAATTGAAAATAGGCCTGATAAAGACACTTTTGCTGTGCATGCTACTACTGGTCCCAGGTGCACTCCTGTTGTGGCATCCCATTCTGTGACTACACCAGCCTCTATTTAAGACCATATAACCATTTACACTTATTCTAATTGAAATTAGGCCTGATAAAGACACTTTTGCTGTGCATAGTAGTACTGCTCACAGGTGCACTGCTGGCTGTTGGGGCATCCTATTCTGTAACATAGCATACCCCTCTTTATTTACACTAAGCAGCTCTCTTATTCACACTAAGCAGGCCTGTTGGAGGCTGAGTGTTACTGCTCACTTTTGGTGTGCATTATATTCTGTTTCATATAGACCCACCGCTGCCCGGGGGTTCTTAAAATATCACCTACTACCATGCCAGTTAGACTATGTCGGGCAGACAAGTGCCTGGAAGTGAAAAGAGGAGTGGCAGAGGCCAAGATTCCGCAGGCAGAGCTCGCATCAGACTGGGGGCCAGTAGCAGCAGGAGTCACGCTGAGAGACCTAATCTGCCAGTATCTGCTAGCGGTCGGGTCTCCACCAGTAACGCATCTGCCGTGGTAGATTGGTTGACGCGCTCATCAACAACATCATCACAACTTACGTCTGAGACCCCCAGTCTAGGGTCGGTAGGTTCCTCTGACACAACCCTGAGTTGGCATGCCCCGAGAGCAGTCCCTGTCCTCCCATTGCCTCTGTCCTATGCCGTTCCCTCCCCCAGCGACGTATCCTATGCTTTGGGTTCAGCTCCACTCTTTAGTGAGGAGGACAATCAGATACAGGAGGACAGTCAGCAGCTACTGCCCAGCCAAGAAATGGAGGTGGCTTCTTTAGCTAGGCAGACAAATAGTGATGTGGACTGTGTTGTGGGTGCTGCGAGCGTTCCAGCTCCTGCGCCAGACACTGTTGACGAATCCACGAACATCAGTGACGTACAGCCACAACTCGGTGATAATGATGATGACGTTGAAGCCGATCGCACTTGGGAGCCGGGTGATGAAGGAGCTTCATCGTCATCATCAGGAGAAGAGGGGCGCAGGTTGCCCCGGAGTCAGCAGCTGAGGCAGCAAGGTGGTAGCAGTCAGCATGGGGGCACAATTCCAAAGGCTGGAGCCGGCCGGGGCCGGGGCCGGGGTAGAGCACCTGCTGTGCGGCAGTCTACCTTATCGGGAGGTAGTGGAGCAGGGGTTCCTGGAGTTGGCAACAGCAGCAGTGAATCAGTGAGGCCAGGGGGTGGGAAAAGTAGCTACACGGCAGTGTGGCAGTTTTTCCTGAAGCATCCGCAGGAGGGTAACATGGCCACATGCAAGATATGTAGGCAAAAGGTGAAGCGTGGCCAGGGTCCAAATGTTGGCACCACGGCCCTGCGTCAACATATGATGCGTCACCATAAAGCGACCTGGGAGAACCGAGGCTCCCAAGGGGTGGTCCAGTCTGCTTCCTCACCAAGTGAGCTCCCAATTTCTGCCAGCCAAGGCTCCAGCACCTCAGCCGAAGGCAGCTGTGCGTCATACCCATCCTCTGTCGCTCCTGCTCCTCCTCCTCCTCCTCCAAGTCATGCATCCTGCCAGCAATCCATCAGCGAAGCCATGTCCAAGAGACAGCAGTATGCGCCCACTCATCCTACGGCGCAGAAGCTGAATGTGCTCCTGTCCAAGTTGCTGGTGCTGCAGTCGCTCCCTTTTCAGGTGGTGGAATCTGCACCTTTCAGAGAACTGATGGCTTGTGCCGAGCCGAGGTGGAGAGTCCCAAGCCGTCATTTCTTTGCCAAGAAGGCAGTACCAGCGCTGCACACTTTTGTTGAACAGAAGGTGGGCCAGTCCTTGAGCCTGTCGGTGTGTAGCAAAGTGCATGGCAGCGCCGACATCTGGAGCTGTAACTACGGTCAGGGACAGTACATGTCGTTTACGGCCCACTGGGTGAATGTGGTCCCTTTGCAGCAGCAGCAACTTGGACAGGTCACGCCGCTTCGGCCTCCGCGCTCCCTGCCCGTTGGGCCTGTGACACCGTGCGACTCGGCCTCCTCATCCTCCGCCATCTCCTCACCCTCCACTGTAGGCTCAAGTCTCAGTGCCCCTCCAGTCTACCATGTGTGCAGGGCACGGAGGTGTCACGCAGTGCATCACATGGTTTGTCTTGGCGAACGGAGTCACACAGGGGAGGAACTGCTTAAATGTATTCATCAGGAAATCCAAACATGGCTTACTCCAAGAAAACTTAAAATGGGAATCATGGTTACCGACAATGGGAAGAACATTTTGTCTGCGCTGCGCAAAGGAAGCCTGACCCATGCCCCCTGCATGGCTCACGTCTTCAATCTGGTTGTCAAGCGGTTTCTGAAGTGTTCCCCCCATCTGCAAGACATCCTAACAACTTCAAGGAAACTTTGCATGCACTTCAGCCACTCATACACCGCCAAACACACCCTTCTTGAGCTACAGCGTCAGAACGGTATCCCCCAACATAAGGCTCGATTCAGAGACACATTCGTCCGGACTTCCGTAGCTGTCTGTGAAAGTTTTGGTGGGTGTTTGTCATTTTTTGGCTTTTTTTCGTATATTTTCCACTCGCACGAACGTTCGAGAACATGCGTATATGCTCTTTCGATAATGGTGCCAAAATCGGAAGATTTTCGTTACTTCGGGAGCTTTTTCCCACCAAATCGGAAATGTTTCGTCCGTTCAGAATTTTTTCGTTATTGCAATGGGCTTGCGATTAATTCAGAGAGCTGATTGCCGATGGTCCCACACCTCATAAATTCGTTTCAGGGCAAAAACATTCCCGGCACCTTTTTGACTACGGGAGCGCGAGCCAGCCATGGACGAGGCTACTGCCTTTGAGGAGCATGAGGATCTGCAACTCATGGGCATTGAGATCGTCCGGAGGGCACAGACCAGATTGCACCGGCGGCGACGCATGGACATCAATAGCATGCATGACACTGAGCTGTTCGAGCTGACCAGGCTTAATCGCGCTTCCCTCCATAAATTATATAGTGAGCTGCAGCCATGGTTAGCCCGCACCACAAGGAAGGGGCAAGCAATTTCAGGTATGACCAAGATGCTTGGCTGCCTGCAATTTTTGGCGAACGGCTCGTTCCAGAGGCTGGGTGCCCTCTCCGTGGGGATTTCACAGCCTACGCTGAGCCGCGCGCTATCCCAATTTTTGGAAGGCATGGCTACCATAACTCGGAAATATATTTGTTTCCCTGAGGATATGGTAGCCAGAAACGCCATTAAGCTGGCATTTTTTAATATCGCCGACATGCCCAATGTCATGGGTGCTATTGACTGCACCCACGTTGCCCTCGTCCCTCCGTCAAGCGACGAGTATATATACAGGCAAGTTTTGGCTTCCATTGTCTCTAAATATTTGTGTGTCCCTCCTTTGCTCAATCACATTATTCGTTTGGTTCATTGGCAATAGTCCCTCCTTTCCCGAAAAGCTTCCTTGTGACTAATCTCGCCATTTGTAGTAACTTTCATTGCCAATAGTCCCTCCTTTCCTGAAAAGCTTCCTTGTGACTAATCTCGCCATTTGTAGTAACTTTCATTGCCAATAGTCCCTCCTTTCCTGAAAAGTTTCCTTGTGACTAATCTCGCCATTTGTAGTAACTTTCATTGCCAATAGTCCCTCCTTTCCTGAAAAGTTTCCTTGTGACTAATCTCGCCATTTGTAGTAACTTTCATTGCCAATAGTCCCTCCTTTCCTGAAAAGCTTCCTTGTGACTAATCTCGCCATTTGTAGTAACTTTCATTGCCAATAGTCCCTCCTTTCCTGAAAAGTTTCCTTGTGACTAATCTCGCCATTTGTAGTAACTTTCATTGCCAATAGTCCCTCCTTTCCAGAAAAGTTTCCTTGTGACTAATCTCGCCATTTGTAGTAACTTTCATTGCCAATAGTCCCTCCTTTCCTGAAAAGCTTCCTTGTGACTAATCTCGCCATTTGTAGTAACTTTCATTGCCAATAGTCCCTCCTTTCCTGAAAAGTTTCCTTGTGACTAATCTCGCCATTTGTAGTAACTTTCATTGCCAATAGTCCCTCCTTTCCTGAAAAGCTTCCTTGTGACTAATCTCGCCATTTGTAGTAACTTTCATTGCCAATAGTCCCTCCTTTTGTTTAGTCCCTCTAGGTTAATATACACTCAGATTTTACATCTTCACTCATTGCAATCACTCCCTCCTTGCTAATGCTCCCTCCTTGCCAAGAGTGTATGTGCACCAACGGCCCTTATTTATAAATTAGTCCCAAAGTTAGTTATTTCAAAGTAAAACATTTGTAAGTGTCCTTTTAATAGAACAAGTAAGACTGTCAAGGCTTAAACATTGTTCTTCTTTTACATGTTACATTTTGACATAGGCTGTTTGAAGTGTGCGTTGGATTTGTTTACTAAACGTAATTTTTGGGTGGTTTCTGTTTCCTTTTTCACCAGAAATCGCAAAATGGGCCATTCGCTGAATGTGCAAGCGGTGGTGGCCCAGGACCTGCGCTTTCTGAGCATCCTGGCAGGCTACCCTGGCTCAGCCCATGATGCGTATATCCTGCGCAGATCTGGATTATTCCGCCGGTTTGAGTCAGGGGAATTTGCGGGTGCATGGCTCCTTGGTAAGTTGGCTCAAATTATCGCTTTGGATTCTATATGTATGGGCAAGTTTGATGTTGGATTTACCTTTCAGAAACGCTGCCTTGCCCCTCACCTTGTGAACATGTGTAAGCACACTGTAACCATTAGCTTAGACAAACTCCATTTGCTGCAAAATTGTTTTGCCTGCATTGTTTTAATTAATAAGTGTAATGTGAGGCCAAGTCTGAAACAGCCTTCGAAACCATTTTCTTTCTAAATCTGTAATTGACTTTACCAGAGAGTCAGCGCCATCTTTGCTTCCATGCATTTAACTTACTGAGTAGAGGTGAGCGGGATAAAGTGCAGGGGCAGGCTTACACCGGTTTGGGAGTAAGGCAAGAATTCTAAAGGGGCAGGTCAAGTTAGACCATACTACATTGTTCTGCAGCACAGGCAGGAAACAATATCTGCTAACAGTCTGCCTGATTGCCCAACATCCCCAGTATTATTTGCCTACTTTGGACCCACATCTATCACATATGTTTAATTCTTGTTTTAGCATCTGCAATCTGTATGCTCATGTTTGTGTGACAATGTCACATACCTCTTTTATTTTTATTGCAGTAGTAATGTTGCGTGGCAATGTATGATTTCCTGTTATTAATTTTTTTGGTTTTTTTGGGCTTATTTAGGAGATTTGGGCTATCCACTACTGCCGTGGCTCATGACTCCGGTCCTTCGGCCACAAACTCCAGCACAAGAGGCCTATAACCGTGCACATCGAAAGACCAGGGCAGTGGTGGAGAGGGCCTTTGGACTCCTCAAGACCCGGTTTCGGTGCTTGGACCACACTGGGGGCTCCCTGCAGTATGACCCGAAAAAGGTCATTGACATTATAATGGCATGTGCCGCGCTCCATAATTTAGCCATTATGCAAAGGGTCCCCCGATATCTGGATTGCCCACCCTCTCCACCCTCCGATGAGGCAGACGACGCCTATGTGGGCCAGCCAAGTGCGTCTGGGCAAGCCGTGCGGGCAAATTTAATAGCCACACATTTTTCCTAATTTAGTTTGTATTTTTTTTTGTTTTTTTTTAAATTTTGGCTATGTTTAATTTCATTATGAAGTAAACAATAATGAATTTGTGCAACCCAAAAAATAAAATATGTTGGAGTATTTATTTGGAGACCTTGGTTCTTGTTTGTTTTCGTCCCAACTTGAACTCATATTTCTATATCAAAACACCACACACATGAGCTTGTTCAAAACAAAATGTTTACTACTTAGTAAAAGGTATATGTGAGCCAAACAGAATCGGAGGTGAGTGCCCCTCACATACTTTGGGACCACACCTGTACATGCAATTATGTTCAATACATTTGTACACAAAATAAATAGCACAAAATGAATCCCTCTCCTGCTTGCCCACATTTTCCACCGACACAGGTTGAAAGCAATCCTAGCTATGCCACATCTACACCTGTAAGTCAGTGGGCCACCCAAACAAGAACACCCAGTCCCAATCCAAATCCAGTACAATCACAGCCAGGGTCCAAGGTCTTTGATGTTGAGGCCAGAATGTCACCCAATCATGCCGCCAAACATGAGGAGCCACCACAAATGTTATTGTGGCCAGGGCAGGCGCGCAACACCTTAAGTGGCCGATTCACTGAGTCTGGGACTCTGGCATTGGCTACTGGGCTACCTCAGGCCTTGAATGAGCTATATGGTGGATAATCAAAAGCAACCGAGCAAGAACAGCGCAAAATGTGTGATTTTTAGCCCTCACCAGACAAGTCAATCCAGTGGGTAGGTTTTGCAAAGATATGGACCAGATTCATGCCTAACACACCTTAATATGTGTGATGCCCATAGAACCCAGGTTGTGGCCCTTGGTGGGGGGGGGCCATAACATGGGCCTGTGTGGCATTCAGAATCTGCAACTGTTCCAAAATGTGTCTTTGGTTAGTGTGCATTTCGGCCATGCCTGACCTAATTTCTGAAGTCAAGTTGGCCATGTGGCTGTTATGGGTCCTCAATTCAGTCAGCACGGCACTGAAGGTAGTATTTAGGGACTCTAATTGGCCCCTAATATGCTCCTGATTTTGTTGGTTTTGGCGGCGAAAAAGGCGCCTCTCATGGTGCCATGCTGACTCCATCATCTGCACGCCCCTCCCCTGGGAAACTGGGCGACGTTGCTGAGTACGCCGCCCAATTCCCCGGGTTGTGGGGCGTGCAGATGATGTGGCTCGAGGACCCCCAACAGCCACAGGTCTGCTCGCCAAATCCTCAGCAGCAGATCTGAAACTGGGGACTGGAGGGTCAGTCTCTGCATGCTGCCCACGATGTGCAGGCAGCATGCAGCCAGCTTCACTCTGCTGCTGTGGATTTGGCGGAGACACATTTTGGGACAGTTGCAGATTCTGTCCCAGGGGAAGATCTTCAGAATCTCCTATGAAGCTTCCATCTTCCTCCTGCTCCTGGATTTGCTCCATCAGTGTGTGGCTCTGTTGGGGACATGTAAAAAAAAACAGGTTCAGTGTGTGGAATACCTATAAAAACCACACAAGCCAAACATGGCAAGCTACATGCATACACAACACCCTCAAAATACACTTACCGTAGACATCGGATCCTGGGTCCTATGCAGCGCGGAAGAAGACGGACGCGGTAACATGGCAGAGGAGTCCCCACTAGCTGAGGGATGATGCTGGCCTGGTTTGGAAGAAAAACAGCGATTAATACACACAACTATGCATAGTTTATGATTAAGAACACATATGCTAATCCAAGAAACGTGGCAAAGCAGTAAGGGCCCCTCCCACAACGTGGCCACTTGGCATTCGCTAGGAATCCCATTACATTAGTGCATGGATTGTTAAACCAGACTAGACACATCACGTGTCTCAAACCAAACATGCAAAGAATGGCTGATGTGTGAGTTGCAACATCCCTTTAAGGGGAGGAAGTTAACACACTAAGGTGGGAAAAAACACTTACAATATGATTCTGGTGGGGAACATTTGTATGGCATAAAACCTTCCTAGAAAACCATCTTAATCAGTTGTGCAACTAAACCAGCTCCAAACAAATTGACCAACAGGCAAAGATGTTATTGTGGCGTGTGCTTCTGAATTAATACATAGCACCCATTCCTTTTTGACACTTCTAAGGGACATATTTGTCACACATTTCATTAAACATCATGTATGTGGATGTCAATTTGCACATTACCAGGCCACACCCATGACACTCCCTAGTCAAAGTGAGCACTCCTAACAAACCCACCCCCTAGAGCCATGTGCTTAGCTAGCCCTTGCTCCCACCCCCTAGAGCCATGTGCTTAGCTAGCCCTTGCTCCCACCCCCTAGAGCCATGTGCTTAGCTAGCCCTTGCTCCCACCCCCTAGAGCCATGTGCTTAGCTAGCCCTTGCTCCCACCCCCTAGAGCCATGTGCTTAGCTAGCCCTTGCTCCCACCCCCTACAGCCATGTGCTTAGCTAGCCCGTGCTGCGTATGTGTATGTTTCTATACATTTGTGTGGTCATTCAGACATTACTAACCTGCAGGAATTGGTGGGTTGTCGGTGTCCTGCTGGCCTGAGTGTCCCTCTAAGGCCACGGGATGTAATAAGGACAGCACCATCTCCTCAGCCGGTGTAAAGCGCATTTTGGTTGGGAAACCTCCGCCAGTTGTTTCGCTGAAAAACATAGTAAGCATAATTAAGCGCACTGATGGACAGACAAGAATAATAAAAACCCAAACCTTAGCTATGTACCTGTGCATCCGTAGATTCTCTTTCTTCCGCACTGCATATTTCAGGTCCGAAATCTTCCGTTGAATCTGGTCCATATCTTTACGTTCCTCACCCGCTGCATTGACTTGCCTGGTGAGTTCTTCAAAAATCTCGGTTTTGCGCTGTTTACTGGTGTGTTTTGATCTTCTACCATATAGCTCATCAAAATGTAAGGTGAGACCAGTAGCCAATGCCAGAGTTTGGGACTCAGCAAAACGGCCACCCAAGTGTCCTCTGCGCAAGTTGCGCCCTCTTCGGGGTGGTTGTGGCTCCTCACTGCTTGGTTGCAAATGGGGTGACATTCTGGCCTGGGGGGATGGAGGAGACCTCAAGGACTGGAGGCTGGCTGTTGATCTTACTGGACTTGGGAAGGGACTGGGTGTTCTTGGCTGGGTGGACCCTGAAGTTGCAGGTGTAGATGTGGCATAGGGTGAATGCATGCCAACCTGTGCCGGAGGATAATGTGGGCGAGCAAGAGAGGGTGTTGGCGACCTTGAGCTGCTGCTGTGGCTCTGTGGGGCCTTGGAGGTGGTTGGCTGGGTCTGTGGGCCCTTGGAGGTGGTCGGCTGGGTCTGTGGGGCCTTGGAGGTGGGTTGCTTGGCCTTAGTTTTTGAGCCACGTGCGGGGGGGGAGGGGGCCGTTGGCCTTTGGCGGGTTTTCGGGCTTCTGGAGCGTGTCCTGGTTTGGCCCCTGCGGCGCCTTGGGCCCCTGCTGCGGCTTCTGGCCCGGGAGGTGGTTCGGCCCCTGCGGCGCCTTGGGCCCCTGCTGCGGCTTCTGGACCGGGAGGTGGTTCGGCCCCTGCTGCGCCTTGGGCCCCTGCTGCGGCTTCTGGACCGGGAGGTGGTTCGGCCCCTGCGGCGCCTTGGGCCCCTGCTGCGGCTTCTGGACCGGGAGGTGGTTCGGCCCCTGCTGCGCCTTGGGCCCCTGCTGCGGCTTCTGGACCGGGAGGTGGTTCGGCCCCTGCGGCGCCTTGGGCCCCTGCTGCGGCTTGTGGACCGGGAGGTGGTTCGGCCCCTGCTGCGGCTTCTGGCCCGGTGTTTTTGGCCTTTGCCTATGGCCTTGGTGCCACGTGGGGGGGGGTGATGTGGGGCAGGGTGGGGTGGGGCTTCGTCCCCTCTTACCCATCTGTGGGCCAGGAGTTTTAGCAGCCTTGGTTACCTTGCCCCTTGGTTGTGGTGGTGCTGCAACCTCCTTTTTTGCCGCAGCCTTGGTGGTAGCCCTTAGTCGGGCTTTAGGCTCTTGCGACCGTGTTTGCGGACCCACGCCCTGCTCAGCCTGCTTGCTCTGCTTCTTAGCTGGAAGTTTTCTTTTTGGTGCCATTTTGTGTGGACTCTCAAAGAGAATGAGCTGTGTGTGCAGGGACCTTTAAATAAGGTCTCCGGCGTGTGACGCCTACGCGTTCGCTTACGCGCACGTCCGGCCGTTCGCACGGCCGTGCGAAACCCGGAAACCGCTGGGGCCGTGCTTATCTGCTGCCTAGAAGAAGAAGAAAGATGGCGCCCACTATCTTCACCCGCCAACAAGAAGAGATAATCATGCTTGTAAGTGTCTTTTAACGACTTTGCTTGGATTGTTAATTGTTGCTCTACATGTTAAGGATGCGCTAAAAGTTATATTTTTGTTAAAGCTTTGGTTGGACTACATGCACAACCAAGCGCACACCACACACGTGCCAAACGACAGTGCTGCCATATTTGAAAGTTAACTTAGGCTAAAAGTGTGTGTGTGTATGTGTTCATGTGATTGAACAAAATAATGTATTGTTGCCTCTTCTACATATGCATTTCTGAGTTCTTGCTATGTTTGTTTTTTGTTTTGCAGACCATGCTGGAGCGCAGGTACGACTACCTGCCCAACTCGTTTGCCAAACGAAACGTCGCCCTGGAGATCATCTCGGAGATACAACACCAGACCGACACCACCTTCACCCACACACAGATCATGCAGCATTGGTCGGACCTGAAGCGACTGCACATGCCCCGGGTGCGGAGGTTTTTTGCAATCCATTTCCCAAGTAAGTACATAGCGCTTGCATGCAAGATGTAACTAGGACAGATTTTAGGCCTTTTATTTAGAATGCCTTCTCTTTTGTAGTGTTGGAAATGGATTACAGAATTCGCCGCACCCGGCGGCGCCCAGGCCGACCAGTGCTGCATGATTCTGCAGCTGGGAGTGAAGGTGGTGGATCTCCAGGGCGACGGGCCGACCCCTCCTCTGTGGCCTCCTCAGACCAGCCCCTGGACCTTACCACAGAGGAGGGGCGGCACAGCGTGGGCAGGCAGTCGTACCCTGCCACGCATGCGGGATCCTCTGGTATGTCACTCTTCATGTCTACACCCAAACATCTAATTGCTAGCTCCTGATATCACCAAACTGAATCCTTTATTCTGTCTTTGTAGATGTTTCTGTTGCGGGTGAAGTAGTGGGTGAGGAGGCAGCAGATAGGAGCCCACAAGACCCTGGAGAAGGTGAGTGATGTGACCCAGACTTAGCTAAAAACATTTGAGGACTGCGGAATCAGACATCCAAACTAACCATTTGGCCCATGTTTC